>RXPK01001455.1:0-135280 GCA_004143645.1 Protaetia brevitarsis
TCTTCTTACTGTTTACAGCTCGTTTTGAAAGAGGTGTCAATCTTAAGTTTTCATCAGTCGTAGGAAAAGTATTAAAAATGTTAAATTTATAATTAATAATATAAATGTTGAGTTTGAAGAAACTGATAGTACTTATAGTTATATAAATTTAATCCACGGTAAATATAAAGATATGTGTTTTACATTTATTCTTAATAAAATTTCATTTGCAGATGATAACTTTATGTATGAATTTTTTTGAGGAGGCCATTAATAGCGGCAAATTAAAAAAATACGGTTTATGCGATATAGGAAACATTTACAACTACACTATTAATTGAATAATCTTTTATGAGTGACATTACATTAATTATTTTATTTAATATCGTCAACTGCGTTATGAATATGTGCGTATTCTAAATCAGTAAAAAAATTGAAGTTTACCAGGAAACCCAGCTTTTTCTGGCTACTGAAATACGTAGCTTCCTCTGACGTAGGCCAAATAATTATCTTACTTGATAGTTTTACAATACATTCTAATAGTTCATTTATTAATACACATGCTGTTAAATTTGCAACATTGAAGCGATCTGCAATAGACGCAATTGTCTCTCCTTTCGCTAAATACCAAAGCCGCATCAAGAGACATTTTTCTGATGGCACTGCCATGTATCCGCCTATATTTTTCTTGTAAAATTTGAATGTACTAGACGGACTAAGCACTGAAATGTATCGACTTGCATCCTAAAATGCATATAAAAAATCATACGCCAGATATCTATTAACCCAAGTTTCGAAATAATCTGGTATTCTCTCATGTCTTACTCTTTCGTATAAAGGAATAATTTTATATGCACAATTTTTTAAAATGACAGGCAAAACATTCAAACTGTTGTTTGGAGAATGTGTGATATCGTCCAACAGCCTAATGCAAGACGCAAATATTTCCTTTTCAGTAATTCTCTTATACATTTCGTAAAAAAAGGCTAGTGTAACGTTAGTATTTCGAAAATATAAAGCCGAATGTTATATATAACCTACAACAGTTATAACCAAACCTGTATAACCGTTTACATTCGATCGGATAACTTGTTGTTAATACCCGGTTCTTACCTATCACGTCATGGTTCGAACTCATTGGTTAACCAGCTGTGTACAATCGAAAACGTCTATTGTGTGTAATATTATTAGGAAATATAAAAATAGAATAAGAATTAGGTATGTAAATACATTAGAAATTAAGGACAAAGGAAGTAAGAAATAAGTTAAATTAACCATCTTTTCCGAATTACACAAAAGATTTTCTCTAAAATCAACATAGAAATTGTTAGGGGCGGGTAGTCCACAGTGAAACATTTTTTACGTCTATAATTATAAAACACTCCATTTTTTGGAGAAAAAAAACCCATCTGAATTGGCAGACAGCATACCTTAACTATGTGCCTTAATGCAGAATAGCCAGTATTACAAAAACTATTATACTGTAGTAAATTATTAGAATTTTTGTTTCACTGTAGAACATTGATGGGGCACAATGAAACAGTGACCAAAAATAACTAGACTTTATTGATATGGCAAACAAAGTATGAATTATTTTACTGAAGAGTCAACAATGAAATAAACTGAAACACATTGGTAAATAAACACACACATTAATGTTATTGTTAAAACCTATTCCAAAGAAAAGTAAAGCAGCCTGCCGTTTCGTTTTACCATGCTGTTTTGGGATTGGGCAAAATTATTTTAATGCGGAACTGAAGAGACGTTGGAAACATTTGGTAGAACAAATTTGTCTGCTAGCTTGGTATGCTTTCTGTAAAATTTAATTCCTATCTCACCACTCTTTTCGATTAGGTTTAATACTTGTCGAATGTAATAAACCGTAAACTGGAAAAATATTAAAGCCTTTTACCTAAACAAAACTGCTAATTTTCAAAATAGTTGCCTCTATTTTACTTTAAACCTAACTTAAAAGGTAACTTGCCACTTGTTTAAACCGCCGATGGCTTTACTACAGCCAAACTAAAAATGATAGAACACTGGTTTTTATATGGGGGATTAACACAACCTCCTCCCATGAGATGGCGCTAAATTTCCTTTATTAATTATTTAAATATTCAAACTGTTTCACTGTGGAACGTATTTCACTGTGGACCACCCTCCCCCTATATATAAAAAAACAATTACGATTTACACGTTTATTTAACTAAAAACAATAGTATATCAAAATACTAGGGTTACACAATGACGTTTGTTGATTACATACAAATTTGAACCAAACGAACCGCCTTCAAATGTAGAAATGTTACATCAGTCGTTATAACACGTGTTTTTATGCTATTTTTTTTTTCCATGTTTTTAATTAATTCTTGTGTCATTCGCAATTCCATCCAAAACAAAAAATGTCAAATGTGAAATGGTAAACCACGAGTTGCACTACCAACCTCACATAAAATGTTACCACAAACAGCGTTTTTTCGGAAAAAAAACAAGTTACTCAAACATGTAATAATGATTAAGGAAAAATAAATTAGAGTTTAGAGCGGCAGCAACTTACATGGCGCTGATCATATTTGTATTAGGTGTTGTATGTAATTCTGTCAAATGTTTTAACATTTGTTTATTAAAATATTAGAAATATTAGTTGAAAGATCGTGTCAGTTACGCAGTGATAAAAAGTAAACGTTGTAAACTTCGCCTAAACCCCTCACCACAAACTGCACTAAACTGGACGTACGTTTCGATAGCAAAGCTATAATCATCAGCAGATACACTGAACTAAATAACTACACTAAAACTACCCTAATTTATACCTAACATCTAAATCAGTTGTGCAAATTCTTAGGGATTCAATTTGAATTTTCTTTAAAATTCATTGAGACCTTTCTTTCTTGAATTCGTGCATCTACAGGGAAATTTGGGATTTCCAGGAACAGGAAACTAAATTGTATCTTCTGAGATTTGTTAGGTCCATTTTAAAATTTGGAAATTTACGTTAAATTGTGGAATGATTTAAAATTAAACGATGAAGCAATGGTAAGCTACTCTTCCATTGAAAGATTTACTGCTCACGGTTTTACTACTTTTGGAAGAAATTATTTAAACAAACTTCTAACAATGATTTTGCTTCTAAGGGCAATCGTCGAAAACTGACTCATTCATATGTTCATGACGCCAAGAAATATGTGTGAAACATGTAATCTGGAATGGACAACTATCAAATTTTAACTGCGCAGAATCGCCAGCTTTTCCGTGTTCGTTCTAGCCAATAGGAAGTCAAGCTCGCCACTTGTCAAAACAGTTTTTGATAATCATTTGACAGTTTTAGAGAGTTTTATAAACCGCACATTCAAGCGAATAACAGCTGTGATAAAGGAACACGTCAATCTGACAGCTAGCAATTTTGAATGTGCTCACACAATCGCCGTCTTTTTTGAGTTCGTTTTAGCCAATAAACGAACTGAAGGTCACGATTTTTTTCCCCTAAGAACACAGGTGCCGACACTGTTTGTCCATTCTTGTTGAGATATTCCTTGATGACGAAAATGTGAAATAAGAGTAACAATATTTAGAATCAAATCATATGTGATTAATCACAGTTACTGAACCTGTGACCGTCAATTAGTTTTTGGTGACATTAACGATTAAATTTATCGATTAAATTTAATATTATATTTATCATGAATAGTTAAGCCTCTAATTTTTAGATATTAATTTCATTACAATAGCTTTATATTATAAATAATCGACAAGAGTTGGATCTTCTCTTCAATCATTTTTTTGTGTGTAAAAGTTTACCCCACTATGTATATGGAAATAAAACTTCATTATGGCTTTGAATTTCTTTGTTGTTAGTCCTATGCAAAATTTAGGATTTCTTAAGCACAAGCAGTTATTATCCAGAATCGCCTATTTTCATGTCTCGTCTTTGATGGATATCCATATTGTATTCGCAATTTGCATTGTGGAAAACGTTAAGATAGACGGAAAATATAAAGTTGACACTGATAGATCGATGGGTTCCGTGACAGAGTAATGTCGTGGTACTAAAAGCAAGTCTGTTTTTTTTTTCATTTACTCAAATACATGTAAATTGAGGTATATTAACTCAATTAAACCTACAGAAACCTAATGATTTAATAATCGTATATAATTCGGCCGTTTTAATCAGATAATTACATTGTGATTTACCACTAATCTTCGTCCATAACACTTTGGGGAAAACCCCCTTGGTCATTACTTTGCCATCGCACCCGTTTTACTTCGCTTAAAGTAAACGTTATCAGAAGTTATTTCCGTGCCCGCAGTCGGAGCAATTCCCTAATCAATTTTCCAAATGCTCCCCGTAAAAATCTGTGTGAGTAGATAATTCGTATTGAAGCCGTCCCCTCGGTTAGCGGGATTCGATTAGGGACAGATCGACAGAGACGTAAATATACACCGAGGGAAATTGGGATACTAGTGACCGACCCATCTGCTCCCCATCTGTCTCTATCCCTTTTTCTTTTTTTATTTATCCACCGAACTCTCAGTCGATCCGAACACTCCTGATCCCATCCGACTCGATTAAATGGAAAATAAATGCGAGAAAAATAGTTCCTTTTTAGCATACTTATGCGCTCCAGATATAAAATTGGTTTCGACTGAGTTTCGTTTCGTGTACGTCAAACCTTGCTGAATATCGCGAGCTCCTAAGTTTTTTGTTTTATTCGTCCTTATTTGGCAAATCAAAAACTTTAAGAACGTTCCTGTATATAACGGAAATACTTTTAAAACTATTCTGCGTACGCAACATTAAAGATGAAAGCGTAAAAGTTCAGATCTGCAATGACGCAAATGTGAAACATTTCATTGTATAAACTTTTTGCGCCATCTACCGAGTTTTTATCCTACTACTGCATGCGTTTTCATAAATAAAGTAAAGCAAACCATAGTATGAAAAACTGAATAATTATAATGTATCCTAAAACCTGTGCCCCACCTAAACGTACTTTTTTGTTGTTATTGTGGGAGCCCACACACTGTTGAAAATTTTAACACTTTTTTGACTAATTTAATAGTCAGGAGAGGTCCACACTCTTTTCGTGTTATTTTGTCGAGAACTATAGAAGTTTAAATTTGACGAGCAAAGATAGTCAAGTATTGTCTATTGCTAAGGGGTTATTTTGTCCAACTGACACGTGGAATTATAAAATACTTCTAGTCACATTTTATTTGATCTAAACTAGACAAATTTACTAGCTGTTTAACTAAATGAATGCGATCTATTGGGTGTTTTAACACCATTTTCTAAACACAACGTCTTTTTAATATGCAACTCCTATTTCTTAGTGCTACAATATTTTCTCTTTAAGACGTTTTCTCAATTATAAATATGCAAAACCACTCATTCACAAGTTTTGGTTTCAACTAAACGTACCAATTTTAAAATGATTTTTTGAGAACCATTATAAAATTAAGTGAATGTTTATGCTATTTGATTCAAGTCTAAACTAATTGCGTAAATAGATGTTCCCAATACATCTTTAAGATGTTAATTTTTTTTATGCCCACTGGAATTAAAGTTTAATAACACGAGGTTACACTTCGCAAGTCAGTCACATTTGGTGGTTTGTTTGGATATGTTAATACGGAGAATCAAACACGAAAACAGAAACACGTGCAATGCAGGTGGTGCGTATAATGCAATACTGTATTTGAATAGGTGGGATTTCTATATTTCTATCCGAGGGAAAAATTCTGATTGGTTGACGCTTCTGAATGTCTATAAAAATAGTCAATCCTCATATCTGAACAAAGAATTCGCACGAAATTCTAGTCATTTCTGTTCTATTAAATACTCGTAGTCAACTCGTCTGGCAAAGTTTGGAAAAATCAACACTAAAATATTTGACTAGCGCAAAATTAACGCCAACACCGTAATATTTTCAACAGTGCAGTGGGGCAAAATACCGAAAAGCTGGCCAAAACATAAAATGGATTAGGATTCTAACAAAACTTGGTATATTAGGGTTTTCGAGGTGATTGATTACGGAGCCGCTGTCCAATTTTAAAAAAAATGGCGAATCCAATATGGCGGATACGTTATATTTAAATATGTTGGACTTATATGAAAACTGGCATCTGGAGGGTTTCGAGGTTACTAATTATAAGTTCCAAGTCAAAACTATAACAAAAAGCAGCATGTCAAAAATGACAGACGTAAAAACTATCCAACTGCAAGTGTGCAATTAAGAAACAATTGTTGTAAATAGGTAGATTCAAGACAAAAATAAAAGAAACTACAACTTTGACTTATGAGGACTCGCGCGGTACTTCGATCGTCATATGCAAGAAGTGAAGAAGGTTCACCTGAAGCCTACGGGAGTACCTAAAACGTTCTTTTATACAGAAATACAGAATACTCACAGTATTATTCGATAATAATTACTATCAATATCACTGTCAAATGAGCTCTCAAGATCGCTTATATTAGATGAGACATCTGAAAACGAATCCTCTAAAACATCGGGACATTTAATTAAACTTAACACATCAGGTGCAAATGTTTTGCGCTTCCTTCGAGATGGTGGGGCGATGCTTGTAATTAAAGGATCTGAAGAAACCAATAACAAATAAAAAATATCTTCATTGGTGGGCCGTTCGTGATGTTTTCCTTGAATGACTTCGCCGATAGTGTTTGATGTCCTTATTTCGACATTCTTGTGCCTCTTTGGATATTGGCCTATGGGTAGAAGTACGTGGGATATAATGTGCGACCCGTGCATCAAGATTTTATAGACGTTCGCTGGCATATAAAACCAAAAATACAGAGTTACAAAAAGCTTTGTCGTTTCCTGAGCATATTTATCAAAAGCAGTGGTGTTGATATCAAAGCCTGATGTTATGGCCTGTAATATAACTGCAGTTCTTCATTCACACCAGTTATCTCCACGGATTCTTTGTAATGGGCAAAAAACCGTCTGGCCGTATTGCCATCATTTGTTATCCCGCTTTGTCTTGGCTTTACCTAATCAACAATCAAACCAAATTTTGCCTTAATTAACGATTGAGCAGCCTTTTTTTTCCTGCAATATTTTTGTCTTCAGCACGTATTTGCTATTTTTTTATATCCAACCTATACGATATATGCAGACGATCGCAAACTCATTTGAGTTGCATAAACAATTTCGGTTGTATCAAACTTTTCACAAAGTTCTGCAGTTTTTTCGCTGCTTTCGTTCTCTTCGGGTGTTCTTATTGCTTCCGGTCTATTCGCCAATACTTTATGCGGCAGTTTTATGCAGTCGTTTAGCCAGACACTCCTTTTTCCTACAATAATCTCTCCAGCCTTCCGTAATTTTGCTACACAGTCGATATATATCGTACCGCATATCTCTTTTAATAATTTCTGACAAGTTCTGAATATAACGGTTGAAAATAACGTTGACAACGTGTTCTGATTTTACAGTTGAATTGAAATTTAGTTTTTCTTGCCATATTTCAAAAATGCTCATCCTAGTCAGTTCTATCTTTTTGTCTTTAATAGAAATATGTAAATAAAAATAAAATTTAGAGCACGATAATACACATTTACAATAATTACTACCGTCTAATCACAACCAGAAGTAAAATTATTTTAAAGGGAACCTAAATGCAGTCTATTCAAACACCACAAGCGTTCAGTACTAATCTAACGGTATTGATGAATGTAGGTCTTCGCTGCTATCAGCTGTGTCTTCTCACCTCGGCCTTTTATTTGTTTCATTTAAAATTTTATATGTAATATATTCACGTAACGGTTTTAATTTTTGATCAAGCGATACAATATAATGCAATGTTAAAGAAAGACATTTTTAAACACTTTATGTGTTCCAATCAAATAACTTTTTTTTTATGATTTTCAATTCACTAATCTCTTCTTTTTATAAATGAATGTTGAAATATCCTTTAAAACGACAAATAAAAACATGACATGAGTTTATCTAAATATGTAGGTATATATATTTTCAAGTAAATGTTGAGAAAGGTACCTGATACGTATGGATTTTAATCAAAATATCACGGCATTTGTATTTTTCATATTCCGCGTATATTTTTACCAACTTAAGGAGGTAATATTCCATGAAATATGGATTTTTTCTTTACAACTAAGCAAATTTCCCCAAGTGAGAGAAAATTACTTCATTTATTGAAGTATTTTCCATAAAAAAAAAATCGATTTACCAACCAAAGTTACACTTAGTTTGTGATAATTTGCTGTTTACACTCTTTTTGGTGTAATTTTATCTTGTGTTTTATATGTTGTTTTTTTTCACACACCAGTGAAGTAACCCTTACAGCCAGAAATGTTACATAGATATTTTTAAAAATATATTTTATAAATATTTTTCGTGAGAGGTTTTTGTATATATTTTTCATATTTTTTTCTAAATATAGATAAAATATTCAATTAAAATTCTAGCCTTGGCTGGTGCCAAGTACAACCCTAAGGCATTTTTCATATCTTCGGTAGTGGCGCTCTCATGGCGTTTCCTTATGGCCTCTAAAACAATGCCAATTGTATTAGATCATACCATGAATAAAACATCGTACAACATTATCAAACACTACTAATACATTTGGAGCATTTACAATAATTGGAGTGGTAGCTACATTCAATACTTACGATACTTATTTTTACTTTATTCATAATATTTGAAAACATTCTACGTACAAACAATAAACAACACAACGTATTCTAACCTCTATTTGAGGTAATGACGCTTATCTACGAGATGAATCTCTTAAGCAAATCAACTAGCAATTTATCTGGTAGATGCAGTACATATATGATGCATAAAATTCCTACAATTATATTATTAAACGATTTCTGTACATAGCGAATTGAGCATTCCAATTATCTTATAAATGCCATGACATGTTCAAAGTTTGCTTACCTCGTAGTCACCACAAAACTAAAACACACCCCGCAACAATTATTACACAGTTAACCCTAATCTGCCCTAATCGTATACTATTATAAACTATAACATGCAACGGACAAACGAATGAAACGTTGATGATACGCACGTGCGCGTATGCATTCTATGTACCTAATCCATAGACGCATAAACAATACTAAATGATATAAACGGGGCACGGTAATGGAATAGAGGTGTTGTTGGTTGACGTTCGCAACTTACAAATTTACAAATAATATAATACAAAACGCAGATATATTAATAGAAAAGTTACAGCGTCAACTTAGATACTAATTAAATCATATTAGATATATATTATCTAATTTAATCTTAAACTATCATTTTAAATAGTACATACCTACTTAATATGTATGCATATTTTACCCATTTTATATTATTCGTCCTACGCACCAAATGTACAAAAGCAAAAATTCTTCTTTTTTTTATATGAAATAAAATTTACAGAAAATACCAAAGCAAATATTCTTGCAGAGTTATGAAAAATATATTAGGAAACATTTGCAATAAAATATTATTAATGCTACATAACATACATATTTTTTAAATGTTTTCCTAATATATTTTCTATAATATATTTTATGCATATTATATGAATATAACTAATATTCAAAAAAGATTTAATATTTTTTAAATATTTATAAAATATGAAATAAATATAGTTGGTCACTGGGGAACTGTATGTTGATCGCAACAAATTATTTCTTTTTACAAAAACTCGGTATACGTAAATATAGGTAAAAATAAAAATATCATCTCCATTGCAGTTGTATACACGTCTGGCAGCGAGTGTGATATAATTTACATTATACAAACGTGCGATCGGAACAAGGTTTAAAGAGTATAGAGCAAGTTATCGCTATGGTAAACTTGAATCATCCAGCGTAACATAACATATAAACGATATCGGACACCGAAAGAACTAGATGCGTACCACACCATTTATATCAATAATACAATAAAAAAACATTGAAATAACTTATTGAATCGGGAAGTGGTACCGCTCCACCACTCAAGTTTGATATATTTATGGAGGTAGAAAAGATTCATATTTGTCGGTAATTTTTGGTATTTTGAAGAGTCAAGTAGGCGTAGAAAAAAAACTTGTAAATATGTTTCCTTTTTAAAGGAAGATAGTTTACATGATACGTCTCTTTTATTTTTGCGGAATTCATTTGGTCTTCGGTTGATAATGGGAACCCATGCGTTCCCGAAGCAAGTGTTCCGAATTAATAAAATTTTAAGTAGTGCGGAATGATCGAAAAATATTAGGTGTCGGCATATGATTGGTTAAAAATTCGCATTTATTAGACAAGAAAACTTATATTTATATATTATATATTTTCCCACAACAATTATAACATGTCACTTTCAAGTTTTGACGGCTGTTACCCCCACTATTTCTATATACATTATTTAAAACCAGTTTCTGGAGCGGTTTCAAACGCGGATGAAAGTTATTCGGACATAATGCTTATAACCTCTCAGTTTCCACAATAAAAATTCAAATAGTTACAAAAATGGTTCGAGAATATTCGTCAGTAGAAAACCAATAAGTGCACAATGAAATAAAAATCGTAATATTAAGCATTGGAAGAATTATGCGTTACGGATCACAACTATATAACTGTGTTAGATTGGTTGCCTACCTACGACACCTCTTTCATTACCATTTAATTCTTAACATAGTTTACATAAATAGAAATACAATTTGTTGTAATTTTTTTCGTCTACATTTATGTTGTTTATATTTTGGGCATCCTTAAGTAATCAACAAGTCCATTAACAATTTTAATATCTGAAACTAGCAAAGCTATATCAACTCGTAAAATATTTATTTCGTCAAATATTTAACAGTACTAGCGCTGTCTACTGTAAGTGCAAACATGGATATTTTATTTATCGCGTTGCTAATGGCGGATGTATAACACAACATCGCCTGCTAATGACGCAGCCCTGTAAGGAGTTAAACCCAGACGCTCATTCCTCGAGTACATCCGCTACATATGCGTGCCGCGCGCTACAACACTGTTTCTATTCCTGCAAATAAGGAGCAACAATAAAGTAACCCGCATCTTAGTCCTGTAGGATTAGAAACATAAGTCCTTTTCTCGTCGAAACCGTGAGACGTTCTTCGGTAATGCAGGACGAGAAATGCAACGAAAGATGAATCCACTCTACTACCTTTTTACTACTGTGCAGGGAGGTTATAAAAGGGGAACATCCATATTTTAGTCGACGTCATAAATTATTCTAGTCGAGTTGAGGAGTACCAGGCAAGCATCTGGTTAATGTTTAAATGCTCCGAGGTTAAAATAAATTACGGTTAGCGCCGGATGAGAATTTACGACACAATTTCGGTGTTTTCTTATCGGAAACTCGGTCGCGGAAAATATTAACTTAATGGTGGAGTACTTGAATAAATGGTTACTAAGTAATAGTGCGTCACCAGTCTTATGAGGAGATGAAATTTAAGCTAGGTACTTAGTATTTTTATTTCATCACTGGAGCAAAATTAAATTTTATTATTAGTATGTGGTGCTCTTGTTGATGTATACAGGGTGTTTTACGGACTTGTGATTTTATTTTCAAGGGGTGATTAAACATCTTAAAATGTGGTCATTGACGTCAAGCTATATTAATAAAAGTTGCATAATAAGAGAAATTATTATGCGGTAGGTGCATTCGCGAATATTAGCATGTTTTTGAATATTCGCATTCGCAATAAATATGCGAATAAAAAAATTACCAGTTAAAATGGATAATTTAGAAGAAAAAAAACTAATATTTAAAATTATTGTGATCCTAAAACAACTTTTTGAGTACAAATTTGCAGTTTATACTCAAATAACCATCGATAACCTCAAAACTAAACTTGAATTGACATGAATAAGACGTAAACAGACGAAACGATTCGGTTGTAGTTGACTAGTTTCGCTGCAGTGACGGAGAAATTTAATTCTTCTCTGCATGTGCGTATAAGCGCTTAATGCATGTGTTCATGTAGTTGTAAATTGAGAGCCAACAGATGGCGCTAGTAGAGTAAAAAAGTTAATATTCGTATTCGCGAATGTCTAGTGTCATATTCGTATTCGCATTCGCGTATTGTATTCGTTACATCACTACTACCTTATCTATAATTCAGGGTTACTGTTCCTAACATAACCAAAGTGTACAACCTATTAAATATGTTATTTCGTATAAGATGCAAGAAAAACATAGTGATAAAAATAAATCTTAAAATTTATCAGGTCTTAATTTATTGTAATCTTATCCTTAAATGAAAAATATTATTTTACATTACTCACAAGCGAACACCGGCGGGTGTCCCCCTCCGATTTCGATGAAACTTAACAGATCGAAAGAGTACCTTAAAACAAGAGACACGTATTTTTTTTTATCGGCGTATCCGCACGATTTTGGGGTACAGCCCCCTCCAAAGTTTGGACGAGTTTTCAATTTTTGCAAATATTTCCTAAATTATAACAGATATTAAATTTTCTTCTTAACATAATTTGCAGCATATTGCATGGCCCTAAGGGTGGCGTCGTCCGTATTCGCAAAAAGTTAATAACGGGGGACGGGGTACCCCGTACCCCCCATTTTTTTTTTTTATTTTTTCTTTTTCTTATTCATCAAAAGAAGGTCGATTTTACATAGAATACGATGATGTATAACAAGTTTAGAAAATTAATAATTGTAAAAATAGAAAAATAATAATAAAGCTTCAAAATTAATAAACTTGTCTATTGATATAAATCAAATGAATAATCAAATGAAATAAGTTTTTATCCTTAACATAATTTCCAGCATAATACATGGTCTCAAGGTAGATATCTTCATAAAAAGCTAATAACGGGGGTCGGGGTATTATAAATTTAACGCGATAAGGGATCTGGTGATTAATCATATTATTATATAGATAAAAATAAATCCCCGAATGCATAGTAATTAACCACGAACGTTTAAGTGGTCACGTCTGCATTTAGGAAATAGGTATATAAGACGAGTATTCCAACTGAGAACATTAGAAGTCGTTTTTCGTGCAGTGTAGGTCAGTACCTATAGTTTCGCAGAATGGCGCAATATAGCAAATGTGTTGAACATGTTGCAACGTTTCAAGTTACTAACATCGCAACAGTTCCTTTGACACCGCAAGAAAGTGAGTCGCATGATGTCTTGAAAAATATAATTGTATCTGCTCAACAAGACGCCATGTTCTCCTTTCAAGATGTAACGGGATTAGAGTTTGAAGAATTAGCAGAACCACACGAAGCGCAATTTGTGGAAGAAACAGCAGAAGACGAAGAAGACAATTATGAAGATATTGCATGTGTTCCTGAAGAAGGGGGTAGCGTTATAGACCTAGATTACAAAACTAGAGCTGTCGACTACTGGAAAAGTAGTAAATCCAAGCCACGTACTTTGGCAGGTGTCATCCAAAAATTCATATATACCAATAATCGCATTACAATACGTCATGTATTTAAACATTTATAAGCATTATAATGTTTTTCTAATTCTGTTCTATTGTTTCCGAAATGTAATAATAGTTACAAACACATTAATTATATTTATGCTCCATTGAATACTTACATTGTACACCTACACTGCACGAAAAACTTGAAATAAATTAAAAGATATATAGGTATGTATTATGTAATCCTTCGTCCTGTGTAGCAAATTTGTTCATATATACGCACTAGAGGATTATGGTATTCTAAGAATGAATAACATTTTATTAAGGAAATATATAAAACGCAGTCACTAACTGCAATTGATAAAACGATTTATATTGCTACCACCGATAAAAGTTTCGTATAGTATATAGTATAAGGTAGTAGGCATAGAAAGGTTTGACCATAGCTTGTCGAGTTGATACAATTCTAAATTAAGAAATATTTAAGTAAGGAGAGCAGCAGAGTAACGATAACAAATAATTGTTGTTAATGTACTATATTATTATTATTACAATTATTTTTATTATTAATCCTCCAAATTCATTACCATTGTTTTCTATGTAAAAGCGATTTTTTTTTTTGATGAATAATGAATAAACTTATTATTAAAAAAATGCGAGGGTATGGGGTACCCCGTCCCCCGTTATTAGCTTTTTATGAAGATATCTACCTTGAGACCATGTATTATGCTGGAAATTATGTTAAGGATAAAAACTTATTTCATTTGATTATTCATTTGATTTATATCAATAGACAAGTTTATTAATTTTGAAGCTTTATTATTATTTTTCTATTTTTACAATTATTAATTTTCTAAATTTGTTATACATCATCGTATTCTATGTAAAATCGGCCTTCTTTTGATGAATAAGAGAAAGAAAAAATGGAAAAAAAATGGGGGGTACGGGGTACCCCGTCCCCCGTTATTAACTTTTTGCGAATACGGATGACGCCACCCTTAGGGCCATGCAATATGCTGCAAATTATGTTAAGAAGAAAATTTAATATCTGTTATAATTTAGGAAATATTTACAAAAATTGAAAACTCGTCCAAACTTTGGAGGGGGCTGTACCCCAAAATCGTGCGGATACGCCGATAAAAAAAAATACGTGTCTCTTATTTTAAGGTACTCTTTCGATCTGTTAAGTTTCATCGAAATCGGAGGGGGACACCCGCCGGTGTTCCCTTGTCAGTATTACTGATAGTTAGAGCATAGTCATAGTCAATACTGACAGACATAGATACATTTTCGTGTACTAAAATAAATTGGTAATACAAATGATTTCATTTCTGCTAAAAATGTCCATGATAACATAAAAATACGAATATTCTTTATCAGATATATCTGCCAGAAAGATTTTAATAGCCAACGCTTTATTTTAATATCTCAATCCGCATACCCACCAAGTGGGTATTCGAAAATGTGAAAAGATACAGTGTGATCCATAAAAAAAAAAGTACCGATGATGTTATATCTTGAAACATATGATAGTTGTTGGAAATCAAAGTATGTTACAAACTAGAATAAAAATACCACAAAAACTTTTCTTAAAGTTATTTTTTAATAGAACCCATAATTTTTTAGCTAAAAATCAGGTGTTCCCACACATTTGCCTGACCCTGTATAAATAATATTTTCCAACTATTAAAATCTGTGTTTAATTAAACCAGCGAACAAAAATTTAAAGATGTCTTCTTCTGATTTCAGTTGGGCAACATGGACAAGAAGTTGGACTCCCTAACGTACATCGTCAACGCCCTAGCGCAAAAGCAACAGATAACCCTGAGAAGCGTCGAGGACGACGTCTGAATCAGGCTAAACGCCCTAATGGCGGGCGGCATCCTTCTTAGGAAATCTGTACATAGCCTCACTTCACGTCGTCCGGGTGTTGGACGGGAGAAGATCACTAAACGACTTAAACACATACTGAACGAATAGAGAAACGCTTTTTTTTTAGACGACATAACTTATAATAGCACACACAGAATACGTCACGTTCTCCTCGGGCGCATTTTCCCAAGCAAGCAGCAATAAGCTAAAGAGATCTTCAAGGCCGAAGTGACGAGGGGAGAGGAATTCCCCCTTCGACAATCTACTCATCAGTAGCATTTTTTACGTTTCGCCCTTTCAAAAAGAAAAGGATACGTGCGGGTTGCGTAAATATAGTAGGACGTTTCGAGTATCCACTCGAGCGCGCGATGAAATGGGGCCCTCGAGTCGATGCTCGCCGTCAAAATAACGCATGTGATAAGCAAACGACGTGCTGCAATATTTTATTAAAACTTTTCTGTTACTTCCGCGTAAGATTCCGACGAAAACATAGAAATGAATATCAGATAGATAATAAAGTTTCGTCCCCTAATATTTTGAGTTAGATTGGCGAAAATTTTTGTTTGGAATTACAGGGTGAGTCAATTCATTGCTTATATTTAGGGTGATTTTCATAATGTCACTTTAAAGCTTTAAAATCACTTTAATTTAAAGTTGTCATAAATAATACACAGACTTTTGTTAAAGTGCTAAAGTGACATTTATTATGAAACCAGCCCTTATGTAAATATAAAATAAAAAAGGATAATTTATAGCTGACATTCAAATTCAAATTTCGCGCTTAAACTCAATGCAGTTGCATTAGAAGCATACTGTCTAGTCTATGTCGTTGTTTTTACAGGACAGCTGATTGAGAATTGTATCTAGACAGATAAAAGGTTGTTGTTATATATATTTTTTTATTGAAACATTTAAGGATTTGTTCTTTTTAGCTGAGCTGGCTACACTAATTCAGATAGTGTACATTAAAGTGGTTTTTTTAGTAGAAGTGAAGTCAGATTGACGTCAAATACGTCGTTCTTTTTCCATCGGTACTCAGTGCAACAGTTGACTGCACTACCACCTGTCCTAACTTCAAAGGTAGTGCATATACGTATGTCAGTTGATTATTTGTGCGTTATTATTTGTAATAAAACCGCAAACATTGTAAATTTATTGATTAATTCATATGTTTATCTCCTTTGATATGCGAAAATGCATAATAAAATTAATATTATTGGAATTGCAGACAATATTTTTTAGATAGTTTGATGTCTTTACGCGTTCTATTCTTTGAGCAGGCCCAAAAACTATATGAAGAATTTGTAAACAATTGTGATCATCTACAACCCAGATATAGTTCATTTACTATAACAGACGAGTACTACGTGAGTCAGTTTGCTATGACGTCACGATCGTGTTGCATATTTTTTGTTCGTCAAAACGTAAACAAACCTTTAGGTTATTTAACTGTCAAACACTTTTGACAGGTGAATAAACAACATTAGTAATGATTCTTTCTGAAAATCAGAATTTAAAGTATGTTAATCATGATAGCAGTGGAAAAAAATAACAAAAAAGCACAAGTGAGTATAATAAATTTAATCGGGACCATTATCGCTTAAAGTATTCACAGTAACGATTAGTATGCAAGTTTCTTCTCTATCCAAACCAATCTCTCTGATTTACTACTTCTGAATTTCCTTTCCAATATGTTGTACACCAAGTACGTCAAATTTCCAGACTAATTTAATTCAATCCGCTTTATACAATTGTATGCATCCTCCGATCTGCCATACTTCATCCATCGTTTCGTAACAAACTCCCTTTTCTTTGAGAACAAATAATATCTACCACAACAATGTGTTTCAACCATAGAAATGTCTTTTTCTTTAAGAGCACTGTTCAAAATGTTTAATGTGTTCTGTTAGTCTGAAAAATGTATGTGAAAGAACCACTTTTGTAAACAATATTTGTATATACTCACTGTTTTCGTACATGTCATAAATTGTGTTTCCAATAACACATTGACAATGAGTAGAATAATCATTTTTTACAAGATTTATTTCGTATGCATTTTTGTTTTGGGTTAGTGGATGTAATTTCTTGTTCACTCATGGATGAAATTTTGCTTATGTTTGCAACATGAATGTTTAGAACACTCGGGGGGGGGGGGGAATTAGGGAAATTTCCCCTCCCAAATTCCGCAAACTAAGAAAGACTTATGATACAAACATATATGATATGCTCGTCTCAAGGATGAAAATTGACTAAGTTTGTCCCCCCCCAATTTGGCTCTCTGGATCCGCCCCTGAGTTATGTGTTAGTTGGTTATTTTAATAATATGGTATTCCATGTCTCGAATTTGCAAGTAATGACGTACCACGTCTGTTATAGTAAATGAAGTAATAGCACCAACACGTCATTATGACGTACAATTTTGGTCACGTTTTACGTCATAATGACTTATTATATGTAAAATCAGTCAGTCAACTCAAACATATAAATATAGGGGCATGTTAGAAAAGCAACTTCATAATTGCTGATGCTAATGAGTGTCATAAAAAATATGATAGTACACCAAATAATTTTATTTATTTAATATACATAGCAAATACTTAAAGGTGAAATGGACATGTAACGTCATAAAGACCGACAAATTTCATGTTATAATTACGTGTGTTAAATCACGTTATATGATCGTCCCTTATTGGTTACTTGCCATCATTTTGACCAATATGACTTAAAATCAACGTCATAATGACGACAGCTTGCTATCTGGGAATATATGTATTTCGATTGTATTGTATTTTTCTGAGATTTTCAAGGTTTAAAATATTCTTCAGCAGATTTAAATATGTGCTAAATAATATATTACCGTCATTCTCTTCATCTAAATGATCTAATAATTGATGAATTGCTGACGATATCTTCGTGGGATGAATCGGAATCGAACGCAAAATATTAAAAATTCTTGAATATTACGGAACGCCATGTTCATTACCTAATGCGTTCTTTTTAGGTTCTTTACAAACAACACATTTAGAACTAATTCCAGAACGCGTTCGTTGGAATACTTTCAGAACTTAGAATCAGCTGTTACAAATATTAACCTATTTGGATTACAGCATAGTAGGTAAATACTTTGATGCTTGTTGACAATTAATATTTACAATTTTGGTGTTTTTTAATCAAATAATCTGAGAGTAAATGATAACATGATAATTCGTCATATATTGTGTATGTCAATTCTAGTAGTTCTTGCCTCGAACCAAGTATTGATTTAACCGTTCTTGAACTGGTTCTGGTACTAGTCCGTAATCTGTTGGAATGTTGATTTTGATCTGCGCATGCGCTTGCTAATCCTGAACTGGTTCTACGTTTTGTTGGAAAGAACCTAACAGCGAAAAGTGTAACACCGCTGTCCTAACTCGGTTCAAGTTCTGCTCTTTTTGGTTCCAGTACAGTTCTAGTGCTGAACTAGTGCAGCTAAAAAGAACAAACTTGTATGTAATCGATGTTTCGACATTTACTACTGTGATTTTGGAGATGTAAGATCTGCAATTTTGCTGGCAAACTTAATAAACGATATAATTATTTTTTTTGTCTTTAAACCGACCAATCAGAGCCATCAGTAGGACAATGCTTGTTATTTTGATCGATCAAGTAGTTTAAACTGAATAATCTTGTTGGACTAAACTCTATTGAAAGACAAATTTAACATAGTAATTTTAAAAGCATTGGAATTTTAATTTTTCCGCCATAAACTTGTGATTAAAAGTACATACAGAAAAAATATTTGTTTCAACATCAAATCAAATATGTATATAAGCACAGCTAATTTTGATATCACCCTGTACATAAACATTTCGCATAAAATTACAGTTTAACGATGATATTAAATTGCTGTCTGTACCAACTACACACATTTTCAACGCAATTAGTTCAATTTTCGTGGACTGACAAAGCACAGAAAGGATTAAGTTTTCCATTGTTCCGACCGGAGTTTCGTTAGTTCGTTTTACTAATGGTGATTAATTGTGTTTGAATTGAAGTTAAGCGTAATCTGTTAAAAGTAACGCATATTGAGCGTACGATTTTAATTAAAAGTTGGCGCAAACTTTTGTGGTTGACTTTTTAACGAGAAATTGCTTCGAAATAATAAAAAGAAAACCACAAATATATTTTCGCTGGTATAAATTTTGATGGAATATTTTTGTATATTCTAAAATTTAAGATGTTTTATACGTTACTTTTAAATATTTGGTTATTATAAACAAATATTCGCCTTTTAGAGCATTTTCTTTTTTAAATAAACGAAACAACAAATGAAAACCCATTTCTAAACAGAGTCAATAAGATATAATTGTAATATATACCTAAATAAGAGAACTTTGTCATGGTATCTTGGGGGCACAGTACATATTATATAAAGCAGTAAGGATAAAATTAGAAAAGACGTATTTTCAACTCAATATACTTAATATAAATAAATAAATATTACTTAAAAATACATATACATATAGATTGTGCCTATTTAGTAGTGATATACTTATATATACACAATTCGGATTTACGAAAATTGTACGTTAGATACCGCTAGCATCAAAAACGTTGCATTTTAAGGATTAAGATTATAAATTTCGATTGCTGTTGGAAATCGAAAGAATCGAAATTGCTGTTTTGATATTTTGTTAGTTGTCATTTGATTTTTACAACTCTAACTCTCATCTCTTGATTGGTGATGTTATTATAACGAAATATTGAGTTGTATGTAATATTGAGTATTTATTTAACAGACCAAATTACCCAAATATAATCCTAATTCTTTACGAAGTCTTGTTGTTATTTCCGTTTAGTAAAATAAAGTATATACGAACTGGGAATCATACACCTTATGAACATAACTTCGTATCCTGGTTTGATATAGTTTTAATAATTATGTAGCATCCTCCTCTGGCAAAATTTAAATTTCCCACAGTTATTTTTAGTAACTTCAACAGAAAGACATCAAAATAACTAATTATACTAATACAAACATTGGTTAATTTCGTTTTCATGTTGAAGACAAGAATAATTGCGGGAAATTTAAAAATATTTAAGGATAGTGCAAATGAAATTATAAAAGTTGTTAGGAAACATTGTGATATACGCCGAAAACAATTCGTTAATTAATTAATGGATCTATTTTAGATAATTGCCGGTACAATTTTCGTAAATACCTAAGATTTATCTTAAATTTTCTCATTTTCCACGAAACACACTTTTTACATTGAATAATTGATATTAAAACGAAAATTATCGTCTTTCTTGTAAATAATATAATGAATACTTATCTCCGTAAAAATTAAAATCGAATTAATATTCGTTGAATATTTTAAATTATATTTCATATATATGTGATCTTTTTAATTTATTTTAAATTCATTTATTTACAGTCATTTCTTTAAATATCTTTATTTTCGCTTGAGAATGTGCAAATATCAAAATTTCTTTCCCGGACGTAAGACACTTAGCTGCTTTGTTTTCATTTCATTAGAAGATTTCGAATTTTGAGGTACCAACTCTTTACTTTAAGGCTAAAATAAAACCACGTAGATTTTGTTTTTACGAAAAGTACGAAGCCAACGCGTTTTGTAAATACCTCCTAAACGGCATTCCTGATTTTACTCTACTTTTTACAAAGTCTATATCATATATCAATATTGTATCCACTGTTTCAAATAATGAACAACAAATACATTAAGTATAGTTTTTTTTCTGCTACAATTTAGCTCTTCCAAATTGTTTTCACACCGTAGCGTAATTTTGTATTATTCGCCTCAGATTTAGCAAATATATAATTCTTAACCTCAAAAAAATGTTTGTAAACTGATTCCAAATTGATGTTTGCGAATTAATTTTGCAAGAAGTATTCTTTAAAGGCGACTGGAGTGCAGATGTTTGTTTTTGAAGTTGTTAAAATCAATTTGTTTTTAAATAAATTTATTGTCCATCACAAACTAACATTTTAAATACATCATCTGGCGTGATTACGTTTTTTTTTTAATTGTTTACACTAGTTCACAACTAGTTTCCAACCACACACCATGTTGATTCTATATACCATGTGATTTTCATCGTTATTTGCTGATTTGGTTGTCTAACTAAGCTACAAAAGGCGTTTAACCAATCAGCTTGAACTATGACGTTATAGGTAAGAATTGAGTACTAATAATAGGCGTTTTCGATTGCACACAGTTGGTTAACCAATGAATTTGATCATGACATGATAGGCAAGAACCGGGTACTAACAACAAGTTATCCAATCGAATGTTAACGATGATATACATTTGGTTGTAACTGTTGTAGGTTACAACATTGGACTTTATATTTTCGAAATGCTAACGTTATATTAGCCTTTTTTTACGGAATGTTAATTAATGAAAAAGAAATATTTGCGCCTTGCATTATGCCGTTTTGACGATATTTCACATTCTCCAAACTACAGTTTGAATGATTTGGCTGCCATTTTAAAAAAAATGTGCGAATTATCTGCATATCTTTCTACGAAAGAGTAAAATATTACAATATACCAGTTTATTTCGATACTTGGGTTCCAGATATCTGGCGTATGCTTTTTATATGCAATTTAGAATGCAAATCCATACATTTCAGTGTTTAATCCGTCTAGTGCATCCAAGTTTTGCAAGTAAAAATATAAGCGCCTTTAGAAAAATATCTCTTGATGACGCTTTGATATTTAGCTAAAGGAGAGAAAATTGCGTCTATTGGAGATCGATTCAATGTTAGCAAATTCAACAGCATGAGTATTAATAAATGAACTATTAGATAAATATAATCGGCTTCTCAAAAAATCATATGTAAAATCATCATCTCGAAATGTAATTTTAGTAGAGAATGTATAACACATTTTTGTATTTACCGTAGATTAAAATATCTATCAATAATCAAATATTTCTCCAATTTCAACATTTACGTTATTTACTATAAATTTAAGCAACTTCTTATGATAATTAACACTTTTTTTAAAAAATTAAAACAGTTGCAAACTTAAGAATTAAGAAGAGATTATGTATAATTAAAATTGGAGGTATGTATGATTAAAATAGGTTCAACCAGGTTGGAACTATGACGTCAGAAAAGAAAAACAATCGAAAACTATTAGTTATAACCGAATGATACCTGGTTAAAACCAATGTGCAATCGAAAACGTCTAATGGTTCACAACTAGTTTTCAACGCACACCGTATTGACTCTCTATTCTGATCTACCACGTGATCTCTGTCGTCATGACTTTGCAGATTTGGTTGCCTAACTAAACGGCAATATCTTAGCAAAAAGAAAAAATTCAAAACTGTATACACATCGCTATTGGGCAATGTCAACTGTTTTTAAACCACAATGAAATTTGCCAGAATCAAATTATAGAAAACGCTGTATTTTAATAAGGTACAGTCAGGTAAGTGTGTAGTAAAAATTGCATAGTGTGAAGAAAATGTAACACTGTTCACATAATAAGACATTTTGATAAATTTTACACATAGAAGTACGTAATATATGCCCAGTTGTAAGCCTTCAATAGATATGCCTTTTATAATTATCAACGGTTTACTGGAAAAAAAAGAAATTTTAAACACTGTCAATACTACACACTTACCCAGCAAAATGAGGCAAGTGTGTAATCGTTCCGCATGTTATATATTAATAGCATTATCCTCTAGTTCGGCCAAAAGCGTAATACTAAACTGATGCCTGTTTAATAAGGTATGATATGTTCACAAGATATTCAAGTTATTACACGTTAGGAGATGCGAACTTTTATTTGTAAAACTAGTATGAAGTTTAGTTCATTAGTGTTATAACAAGAGGACGTCCGTATTTCAATTTTAAAAATAAATATAGGCAAACTACACACTTGCCACGGTTACACACTTACCTGACTTTACCTTACGTGGTTAAATACTGATTTACACACAACGAAAAGTGATATGGGATGAGGATTTTTCTTTAAGCAGATATTATGCTTTACTATTATATTTATGACAAAGACGTTCTAGTAAACTTAATTCTCTACAAAGATTTTCAGAGGTATTTTGGTCATAAACTGAAAACTGACTTTATTTAAACATCACTGTTTTAACTGTGTTATTTCCGTATTTATGATAAAGTTTTTCTAGTAAAATTGTTAAAACATTCAATTATCTACAAAAAGTGACATGAAAATGAACAACAGAATAATATATTAATATATTTATCTACCGCTAGCTGCGAATGGGAAAGATAATTTTGATATAGACTTCAGAAAAGGGGAGACAAAATATAATGCAAAGATTGTACTTTAAGTTTTTGAAAACAAATTCGATTTCACAGCTTTGAACATTTATATGAAATAGATTTTATTTCTCATTACGTATGCATACAGAACTGCACAATTTTTTTGAAAATATAACAAAAGTGAGAGTTCATATCAAATGTTCAACGAATATTGCTTGGTCTATCATTAAAACCATGATATACTTATTCATAACATTGTAATAAAGTATGTCGTATCACATCTTTTAATACGCCATAATTGGATATAATATATTATATCACACTTTCTTAATAATAATCTTAAGCATCAAAGAATTAACAATAAGAAAATTATACATTTCTTAAATTAGATAAAATAAATAATAATTATAGACATAAGATATAGTCAATAGTTAATTTAAATTATTATCATATTTACATAAAATCATGTATATTATGATATAAAGATGAACAAAATAATAATTTCCGTGTGGTTATGGACGGCATTTTTGCGATAGATCTTAAAGATAGGGTCCAAAATAAACCAAAAAAAAAAAACATACAAGTTAAAAAAGAAAACTTTCTTATATCTTTCCTATATGTACAATTGTGATTTTGTAATTTCCAAATGTTCTACTTGTTGTGTAAAAATTTTGTTCTCTGTAAATATGTAAAAATTAATTAAAAAAAAATTAAAACGGTTTCATGTCATTCTGGATCGCATAAATTAATATGGTTACCAGAACATGATCCGCTTTCGTTTTTTCGTTGTTGAAATACTGTTCGTTATATTTAATTGTTACGGAGTGCCTCTTATCTGTGATCTCCATTCAACTATTTATTCTTTGTACCCGTGTTGTAAGCCGAATTAAATAAATAAAGTTAATCTTAAAGTAATTAGGACCAAATTGACCTTCCGTACCAAGAGAATGTGCTGGAATTAAACAAGAGAAATAAGTGACGGGCGAAATACGTTAATCTGAGAGAAAAAAAAAGAAGCTTATACTTCAAATAATTATAATTATAGTCATTTTAAACTGTAGAAGCGCAAAGTAGGATGAGATAAAACAATATGTAAAAATATCATTCCCCTGTGGAACACTCTGTAACTGTTTTGAAATTATCGAATAAAGATGAAATATATGAAATCTTAAATAGTAATTTATATACAAAGTATTTATTGATGTAGCAATACCAAATGTATTTAAAAACAAATATATTTTATATTGTTTGTAATAGAAAACTGAAACAGTAAAATTTAAATTTCCCGAAATTATTTTAAGTAAAATTGTTATAAACAAAATGGATGGAGTAGCCTGGTCTGGAAAATACAGCACTTGATGCTGCCGAACAAAAACCATGTTATCTTGATGATAGGTACCTTTGTAGTTTGGACACAAGGAGCAAAAGCATTTAACAAATTTGGATATTTAGATGTTTTGGTTGTTAAAAATGATGATGGTTCATTTTGTTAGGTTTAATATGTTAAGGAGTGCAGAAAATGGCGTTAGTTGGTTATTTTGAATAAATAATTTATTGCAGAACGATGTGACATTATGATTTGTAAATTTGAATTATGAGGGAAATGCAATTTATTTTGTTTAATCTACAAAAATGACAGTATAATCAATCAAAGTACAATAGGTATTTCTGGCTGAAGTCTTGTATAGATTCAAATTCTGAACAACTTTTCGTAGTAATATTTTTCCAAATCAACCTACAAGAAACCTACAAAGAAAAATAGTCTTTCCTTCGCTATCACGTCAAGACTTTTACAACATGATAATACAAAGATATCACAAGGATTGTAGCTTAGAAATAAACGCATGAATATCCGATCTACATCAAGTTTGATTAATTTGGGACAATTGTTTTGGGAGCACATTGGCCCCCATTATAAACCGAAGGAATTGAATAAAAGTAAGAAAAGGTCTATTATCTAAACACGCTGCGTTATCTCTCTCTCTAAAAAGAAAGCATACAATTGCTTTTTCTATGCCTACTTGACCCTTAGAAATACCAAAAATTAGCGTCGAATGTGAACCATTCTACCCCTATAAGTCCATCAAAATTGAGTGGTGGAGGGGTGCAATTTTTCGATTCAATAAGTTATTTAAAATTATCGTTTTGTATGCAAGGTTTTCTATATCAAATTCATATCCCGTATCGTTTGTATGTTACACATTGCTGGATGAGTGAGTGTAGAAAGTTTATATTGGATAAAAAAGGGGTGCGGTCGGAATTAGGTTTAAAGAGCACATAGCAAGTTATCGCTATGGTAGACTTGACCCATAGCGGTAACTTACTATATGTTCCTCGAACCTACTTCCGATCGCACACTTTGTTTGTCTTATATAAACCTTATTACACCCACGACAATCGATTTTGTAAATGCCCAATGGTTCATTGAGATGAGGTTTGTCTTTTGGGTTAAAAGTATTAAATATTGAATGAAATTTTTAATTAATTATACTAGTTGTCCTAACTTCAAGGGCCAATAGTGTATAATTGCTTTGACAGTATTACGGATAAACTTCTTTAAATACAATCAAATAAGAAATGTTATAAACAGTATTAATCACATATTCTTACAATTGACATATGACTGGTTATCTGTTATTTTAATACATTTTATAAAGCAATAACTAGAGTATACAATATACATACAATATTGTATATACTGTATAGCTCGTGTACTGAAAATTTATTGTTGAATTTGCTACTATGACAATCGTAAGGTATTCATAAGGGATACCGTTGTAGATTTTTGTTTTAACTGTTGATGTAATTCGTATGATAGATGATATGCATGTTACAGCATCCCAACCTTATATTTTAAACAACTGAAAAGATACAAGAATACATTGGAAATTATTGTTTGCTTTTAGGAATGTTATATTTACTACATACATCGTATAGTCAATTAAAAACAAATATTACACCATATCTATAGAGCAACTCGTTCTTATAACATAAATTGCTCACAGAAACTTCCAAAATTATAGCGGTTATGAGAGTGCATAAGATTTACTTTCAAAATAGCACATTTCCGCTTTTAGATATTTCAAAACAGTTAAGAGTTCACGACATATCTTCACACATCACCTTATATATTTAACATATCTTCCCCGGTTTCAAACGTGTGAAATTCGAAGCAAAATGGACCAAAAAAAGAAAATGATTTAATATATATATATAAGCACAATATATTATTACATATTTATTCATCCGTTGTACTTATATAAAATAGAAAGAAAAAAGGTCACATTGGTCACGCAGTTTCAACAATCACAAACGTAGGTCATTTTCGTCATAAGGATCTCAAAAAAGAACAATTCCATAATCTCCAAAACGAAAAAACAGTTTTATCTTACCTTTGCCGACACAATTGTATAATTATAAGTAGTGTTATTAGATTTATAAGTAGATCTGTGCATATTAGTCGAGTAAGTTTCGAAAGAATAAGTAATGGTGTGTTTCACAAACTCCTAATTAATCAGTAATTTTTTTGTGATCTACCAAACGGTATGATTATTTTCATGAGATATTTGAAGAATTTTATTATGCGCACAAATCATTAATATATTAAGAGTGCGTATGAAGCAGCTGAAGAATTATATATACAGTGACCATACGGGATTTTTTTTATTATTAAAATATACGGGTTTTTTTTTGAGCATAGGTTCGTGCATATCTAGGAACACCAACATTTATTTTGATACTCGTCACGTGACCACTAGTATGGCGGTAAATTTAAAAATATACTGTATTTAGTAAAAATAAATAATTTTTCATACATTTTCATTCTAAACCACTTAACAAACATTACTTTTATTGAAAATATTTTTTTTTGTTTTCTACATTAAAGTGAAAATTCTTACTCTAAAACTGATAACATTATATACCTTAGGCCTCACAATGTTATTTCACGCACCGAAGGTATTTAAGTAGGTTTCGAAATTATGAAATTTAATAGAAATAAATAACCAATTATCTTTAACTAATAATGAGAATACTTAATAAGCAAAAAAAATGAACAATAACTAATAGCAATGAACAACAAAATTCCTTAGAAGTGAAACTCTAAAAATAGATACTTCTTATGGCACACATATCGTTCTGTTTTTTTAAGTAAAGTAGGCTTTGAAATCAGAAACAAAAAAATAGTGTGGTAAACTATTTTTATTTTACCTATTGTTTATTATTCCTTGTTTTTCAATTTCAAAACCTACTTTGATACCTTCGATGCGTGCATATAATGTTATCAG
The DNA here is from genome assembly GCA_004143645.1 of Protaetia brevitarsis. Classification (NCBI taxonomy): domain Eukaryota; kingdom Metazoa; phylum Arthropoda; class Insecta; order Coleoptera; family Scarabaeidae; genus Protaetia; species Protaetia brevitarsis. The sequence goes on from RXPK01001455.1 coordinate 27,774, forward strand.
TTTTAGACTAATAGTTTCGATTTTAATGTAGAAACCAAACAAAAAGAAATACAATAATTTTCAACAAAAGTCAATGTTTGTTAAGTAGTTTAGAATAAAAATGCTCGCAGAATTTTATTTATTATGCAACAATAACTGAAGGGGTTAGAATAAAAAGGATATACTTAAGTAACATTTACAAGATTTGGAGATATTTCAGTCTAAAGTTATCTAACTGTAAAAAAAGTCAAGATTTTTTTAATAAAATAGAAAAATACATTCATTAATTAAAAAATAAGAGCATAATTCTAGTTCTAAAGTTGGGTTTAGTGTAAGATTTTTATATATTTTTATTTTTGTAAGAAAACAAGCACTTTTTACAAAAAATGCACTTGTTATCTTCAAGTGCATTTTGTGTTATTCTAACCCCTTCAACTGTCATACTTTAGACGTACTTTTCCGTTGGTGTTAATCACGCAGAAAGTGACAAAATTGATTAAATATCAACCAATTAGAAATATTACTGCGTATTTATTAATTAATTGAACAATATTTGAAAAAAATGTAAATTTTTTTTTTTTTAAATATGTTTATAAAAATTTGCATACAACCTCGGAATTGAACTCTAAGCAGCTTTTTTAAATAACTTTTTTAGATATCTTGTGATCTAACCTCACCCTAATAGCCAAATTTACATTCCCCGCCAAAATTTTTAGTAATTTCAACGTAAAGGCATTAAAATAACTATTGATGTAATACCAAATGTTGGGTAATTTTATGTTTTAAAGTTGAAGTTACTAAGAATAATTGCGGGAAATTTAAATTTGGCTATTAAGGCACTTTCTGCCGATTCGTGGCATATTTTTTTAAATTTACCGCCATTCTAGTGACCACGTGACGTGCGTCGAAATAAATTTTGGTGTCCTAACATGTATATTTTTTATTAAAATGTTGCAATATTTATGCCGATCATTGTATAAGAGATGGTTCTTTGTATATGTCTTAATTGTACATCTACTAAATGTTATAAGGTTACGCTTTACCTCATATGTTCACAGGACTCAGTTGACAAAACATCAGTTAAGGCCAAATGTTGTAGGCATCCTAGATTTTGTGCGAATAATCGAAATAAAATAAATAAAACTCGTAGCATAAATACATTACAAGTATTCATTTTGTATTAAAGAATCTTAACAATTAGTGCTTTTAATATATCATATTAATTATACACAATACATTTTTTCTTGGTTAGGAAAAACTGATATTGCTGAAACGTGAAAATACATGAAAATTTTTTACATCAACAAAAACTATTGTAAAACATAGATAGTATCTGCCGCAGAGATATGTACAAATTACATCAAATCCATTGGTTTCATCAAAAGTGGTAATAACGTTTTGACGGTGACTGTACATCTTGAATATTACATTCACTAAATTATGTTGTCATATGTATTTTCAATAAAATATGTTAACAAAGAAATGTTAAAAAAAAAGAGATCATGATATATTATGTTTGCATAAAAGAGTGTATATTAATTAACTGAATATTGATGCAGGATGTAAAGTAGAAGATTTTTTAATTAACATAAACGGCCAAGAATTTAACAAGGAAAGTCACCATATGCAACTCTTACGCGAATATTTACTTACACACCCTGTATACCTACAATGAGTCACAGTCGAAACCATATAACTATTTAGGTGTACTAAACTTTATTCATATTGTCAAATGTGCTAAGACCAGTTCCTAAACCTTTAAGTTCTTGCCTTCACACCTTGGTTAATCACAACTTCATTCTTTGGCCCATTGAAATTATTTGCAGTAAAACTTTGCAAAAAATACGATGACACATATCAGCTGATCCACTTCCTGGCTATGATTCATTGATGTACAAATGGAATGACTACAATATATCATGAAAATAAATCATACTGTCTTTATTATTTAAGCTTTCTCTCTTTCTTACTTACAGTTAGAAATATTTATATTTTTAACAATAAATGGCTTGTTTAAAAATGCATAAACACTAGGTTAACTATGTCGCAAATGTTTTTGGCAGAAACGTGTATAAAAAGGATTTTCATTCAAAATTTCCAGCATTTTTAAACAACCCGTGAGAACAAGAGACGATTTTCTTTCTCATTGCTAAATCTCCTACTATTTCAAAAATAAAGTGGAAGTGCCCTACGTTCTATGTATATTGGCATTCAATCACAAACCGTAGTTGCCTCTATTATAATGTTTTTTCCTATAAATATAAAATATATTCTAGTCTGTAATGTGAATGATTTGAACGTGTTATAGTGCGTAGGCTGCCGTACGTTTTACTGGCCTAATTTATTCGAGAAAAAAGGAGTTACAAGCGTATTAACTTTTTCAATAACCGTTGCTATGCCATAACGAACTGATATTAAGACGTGGGCAAAGAGGAATTTAAATAATTTACATAAGAAAGGAAGAATATTAAAAAGTTAATATGCTCGCTTATAGTAGATCCCATTACGTTTTGAATTAGTTTTTTATTTTTACGATGACAAACAAACCTGTTATTAGTGGTCATATTATCTGCTGTTTCTCTCTACGATATTGTGTAAAAAAAATATATTATATAATTAAGTAATTGATTAACGAACATGATCGCGATTTTGCCATTACTGTAAGGACATATCTGTGAACGATTTTCAATATTCTTCGGCTTCTTAGCACTTTTTTTCAACGAGCACCGTGTTAAAATGAAGATTTTTATCGATAATAATAATAATTATAATAATTACTATTGTAAATAAAGTAAAGTTACCGATAACTTAAGGTTTATAGGGAAATACAAATTTTAAAAAAAAATTTGGCATGCTCACAGGTGACGGGAGATGAATATATAAATGACGAAAATGTGAGAGAAATGTAAAGAAATAAAAAGAGAACAAAGGAAACATTATAATAATTGTTAAAATAGAACTTTTAGAGCTCTTCTTCTCAGTGCAATACCGTAATATTTAGTAATATTATAGGCTTTACTTTACTAAGTTGTAATTATAAATATTATGAAATAAATGGTTTACAAATTATGTTTTTTTTTTTTTTTTCACCCAATAAGCTGTATTTCAGTATTTCTCTCATAAAACATAACCGACCTAATCATCAATGCTACCAACCCTATAATAATAAATGTTCCCTTCATTGATGCGCCAAATTCAAAATTTAAATTTATGCTCTAACAAATGTTTACGAATAATCCAAGTTTTAACGCAGTGTATATTGTTTAGGTACCAGTGGGATCATTTTCTCCAGATTTGGCAATTATCAATTTCCCATACCACAGTAAAAATAAAAGTTATTTTTTTCTAGTTTATACTTAAACGAACATTCTTAATAAGTAGACATAATAAATAAAATATATTTTATTTCAGTTTTATTACATTTTATAATAATCAGGAAAAAAAACATAACAACATTTTAACGTAAAATTGGAAAATATAATCCTTCGCGCTCCTAAAACACTCATAAAGACTAGAGAGACGTCGTATTAAAATAAATTATTATCCGATGCTTAATTAAAATACCTTAATTATAATCTAGAAAAGATCAACATGATTCAAAAAACATCATTTTCACATAGTAATGTCCATTATCATCATCACATTCACACATTAAAATGCATTTTACAACATACTTATTATAAATTATATTACATCATATATTTATTAAAGTTCAGGTACCCTTACTTTATAAGGCACAGTTCTCACTATATAGTATATGTAACATATGCAGCATAATATATGCTTACTAAATACATCATGTAAATTTAAATAAATTATGTATTAGACGGAAGAGAATTAACATGCTGTCATTATAGCTTAACCTAGGATGTCTAATGCCTAAAATAATTGCCTAAACATTATTTTAAAACGCATCTGAATAGACAATAATGTAGAAATGGTGTTACTAATAGCGTTTTTATGCAAAATATCAGTTCGGAAATCAGTGTCAGAGCTTTAAAAATGAACGTCATTATTTACTGCTTCAACGATTTAAATTTTGTTTTAGTGTGGAGAAAGTGCTTACAGGATAATAATCGAGGTTTAACGCACAGTTTAACATCATTTAAGCCGCTTTGACGTTACAACCATAATCGCATTCCTTTTATAAGTTTGAAGCTGAACATGAGTGGTTGTGTACAAATTGACATCATAAAAAAAATACAGTACGCTTTACCGCCCTAGAGTAACAAATCTACAGTGATGTTGGCTGCCAGGTAATGCTATGTTTACTTACAGTTGACGAAGGCAAGTTAAAATTTACATAAACTGGTTTAAAAATCAACTGTAAAAGCATACTTTTGTCTTCTGAAGTGGGGCAGTGCTATCTTGAGTTGGCAGTGCTGGCAATTGTTTGCTTCAGCTGAATGCGCTCAATAGCTTTGTTTGTTTGTATGCTTGGAGCAGTATCTACTGACGTCATCAGAGTAACTTGAGAGCGTCTCAGAGTTGGATTTAAAGATGATACAAACAAACTCGCTCGATTGCAATATAACCTTAATTTTATTATTTACTATTGTCAGATTGTCACAGCTATGAGCAATAGGAAAAGTAAAAATAATTTTTCAAATTAATAATGAATCTAGACTACAATAAAATACTATAGTATTTATGTACCTACCAAGCAAAATTTTTAAAATATAATAATCGTTCTTTACGTCAATCACATTGGTATCATTATATTATCTATTTCGTGCATGTTTGATGCAGTTATAAATCGGATTACATTTACAAACGACAGCTTACAACACGGTGTTAGTGCGATTAGGTTATGTTGCACAAATTGCTCGTAATTGCTCGGACGCCGGACCGCGAGCAGAAAGAGGACCTAAATTTGTGATCTGGATTTGCTTGCTCTAAACAAACAAACACGCACAAATCATGCTCTAAAATACAAACAAACGCGTAAAATTCCTTGGATCTGCATAGATCAGACAAACAAACAAACCTAATATTACTAGTCGATCAACAAAATATAACCTCAACTGTCAAAAAATGACATCACCAGCAAAACCAATTTTAATGACAGTGAGTATTAAAACCAAACTAGTATCTTCAGGTGCATATGTTATATAAAATTATATTCTAGATCTTCTAGATGGTGAATAATGCGCTATTAAATTTAAGAAACTAGACATAGTTTGGATGTAGTCTTTTTGACAATATATTAGCCTTGTAATATTGGAAATAAATAGTATAGTATAGTATAAAGAATAGATATAGAACAATGTTAACAGTAACAGCAAAACCGTCAAAGAAAGAATCAGAAGGAATAAAGCAAAAAGACATGGAATAGATGGTTGCGAGCAGGTAGAGAAAATAGAAATTAAAAGACCAGAAATACCAGAGCAGCGAGAAAGTTTGGAGGAAAGCATTCTGACTATAGCTATGATTTGAATTCTCAACGAAACACTGCTAATCAATTGAAATGTCTTGAGAATCTTCTGATACCTAGTATTAGAACTAGACGTCTGTAAAAAGATATTTAAAGAACTATGGTTTTACTCGATATTTGGACACACTTCATAACTTTATTTACCGTATGAATCAAATGAGTACTTTTAAGTTAATTTAAGTATATGATGATATACAAGCATAGTTTCCAGTCATGAAAATCGGTATTTCATTGTGCCTATTATAATGAATGAATAATACACACTGTTTATTATAATAATTTAGCAATCTTATTACTGAAATTAACGTTTAATTATTATTTAAAAAGTTTTATTTCAACGGGAAAACGACTAACTCTCCGCTGTCAGGAAATATCTGAAGACATTCCAACTATGTTGGCTATCTTTGATTGGGAATTGAAATCATAGCGAAACACCAATTGCGGGCACACTTACATTATAAACAATTTGATACACATACAATATTTGTAAGTTTACAAAATATAAAATGGAAATGAGAGAGATAAATCATTGAACGATTTTTTTTGCTTGCAAAATTAAAAAACACCTAAAGAACAAGAAATGGATCATTTTACGGAAGGATAGAGAAAAGAAATGGCTGAATTTATGAAATAGATAATAAGCAATATAATAATGGAAACAAAAGCAGCATTTATAGGCAAGGACTGGAAGATTAAAGAAGTAGAAAAGCATTAATTATATTATAGTTATATATAATAAGTTTTTTTTTTCTTGTGTTAAATTTCATATTTAATAATGGAGTCAATAGCTGGAATGAAAGTCCAAAAGACTGTTACCCTTAGTTGGTTTTGATATGATGTGGTTGGGTCAATTTTGATTCAACGACAAAGCAATTTAAATGGTGTCATAATTTATCATACCAATTAAGAATTAACATAAGGCTCAAGGGATTATTTGAATTTAATCAACTTTTTCACCATAAAAAAACCATTAAATAGACCTTAGACATCCTATTTCCTCACACAAATCCATCCCACCCCACACTAAACCAATCTATTTCACATCCTTTGGCACAATTCTGAACACCCTCAGTTTCTCATCGTCACTAACATATCTCACCTTCAACTCACTGTCCGATAACGTCGACGCGTTCTCTATGTCCACATCATTCTCATTCTCCTCATTATCCTGCGCCCTATCCTCTTCATTCGCGATTCCCGGCAGATAGTCCTTCCAACTCCTAAATAAATACCTAGTGAATTTGCGCAATTGCCTGAACTTGCAGTAAGTGGCACCTTCGGCAGACTCAAGCTGCTGGGTCTGTATCAGAAAACCCTTTTCCTTGAAGGTCTGCTCCAGTTTCTCTCGCTGCAACGATTTCCTGGATTTCCTCTTCTTCAGGCGCGATCCCAGATCCGGAGTGGACGGTAAACTTTGCGTTTGCAGCTCGGGAGTTAAGAGGAATTCGTGTTGGGCCTTCCCTGGGAAATCGTTCGGGTTCAGAGGGAAGATTTTCTCCCCGCTAGCTTGCAGGAACGCCCCAGTGCTGGATCCCTGTGCGTTGATCTGTTGTTGCAGGGTTTCGCGAGGAAAAAACTCGTATCCTCGCATGCTTTTGTCACCAGTTCCGTTGTAATAGCGAAAGTTCCCACCCGAATCCACGGAAAGCATTTTCTTCTCTTGCAAGCTAGGCTTAGCGCCTCCGGTGAATTTGAACTTACATATACTGACTTCCGTAGCGGGATTGGTTTGATTCTCAGCTGGAATGGGAGGTATGAATATGGCAGATCTTTTCCTCTTGGTCGGGGTTTTATCAGAACTTCCGATGCGTTCCGTTTGGATTTTTGCTCCGTGGATGCTTCACCACCCTCGTCTGGATTTTCTGACTTTTTCGCTTTGATTTTCGGAGCTAATTTCCTCAATTCGGGCGACTCACAGTTCTGGTTCGATTCTCCTTGGATTCCAGGCAGATTATTGGGCAAGGTGTAACTGTTATTGGCAGCCATTTTCTGGTAATACATTAAATGCTGTTGCAACGCCATGGGGTGGATGAAAATCCCAGCGTTCGGCCAATAAACATAGCCGGCAGGTGCGTTTTCTGCGAGTTTCGCGGCGTCCCCTTCTAATCTTGGAGGTAATTCCAAACTAGGGAATTTTAACTCTTTACTGCTGATAGTCGAACTTGGCGAAGGAGTTTCGTGCACAAACTCCACGTCATCATCACTCGCAGGCTCAGATTTGACATCTATGGTATTCTCTGAGGAGTAAATATTGTCATGCTTCCTGTGTAGTCTAATTTTAAGCTGATTGAGATCCCTGATGCACAGATTTAGCGGCTGATTTTGATCTGTTTCGACTCTGGTGCTCGTGGTAATCTCCTTCTGCCTTTTCGATTCTTGCGTCAGTCGCTTCTCCAACAAACTGCTGATAATCCTATTTTGGACGTCGCTTCTATTGAAAGCGTCTGGAAGCGGCGACTCGCGAAGTTTGCCACCATCCGTAGTCTTCCTAGCAGATACTTCACGGTCGACCAAACTCTTCGGATTGGGTGTTCCAGGATATATAGTACCGTAATTCTTATATATCAAATGGCAGATGTCGGCTTTCTTGGGTTTGCGACCTCGCCTAGGCTTAGAATTGTCTAAAGTCATTTCTCCCATGTAAGGTAAATCCTGGTACTTTACCACTCTAGAACTCGTGGAATTTTGAACGGAATTCGAATTCGTACTAACGTTACTACTCTTCATTGGAAATTCGGAAAACGGGTTCAAAGTGGAAGACTGCTCCAAAGTGAGCTTCCTCTGTATCTCCGTCTGCATCTGCGTTATCCTCTGCAGCCAGTTGCGGATGGATTCGTTGCTAGGCGGTTCCCCTTGGTCCAAGACGGTCTTCTCCGATTGCTGGTCTTTGTTTTGCAGCGAATCCGCTTGCCTGGTGTTGTCGAATTTGATCGTATCAGATGCGTTTTCTGATGAGGATTTTGGAGAGTCGGTATCATCTTGAGATCGACTTCTGGTAAAATATTCTCTTGCTGATGATTCCTGCAAATGAAGAGAAGATTTGGTAAATGTATCGGATTTCTGTGTTTGTGTATTTACTTTATATTATCGGGATCTTGTGCTTGACTTGCGGGTGATGAGGAATCTGTTACGTTGTCGCTGTATGTCATTTCACTCTTGGATGAAGACGCCTCCAACGAACTCGCTATCTTTTCTAAATCTTCTGACTGCATCGTTGTCCCTCCTATCAAAGATAGAGAGAAAAGAATTAATAATAATAATAATAGAAAGCTTTATTTCTACCATAAGAGAATACATATTCTGATAGAGTTGATGTCAAAGGAAATTGCACAGGTTGGACCAAATTGGATATACACAACGGGTAAATATACTTTCGAGCGAAGATACAAAAAAAAATGAGCCAGGCGGTCCTTTTTTCTACTTTTCCTTCAAAATTTTTAGTTATAAGGTGGTATTATTTTTTCTTAAGTGGAAATTATAGTAGGCTACGTTATAATTAAATAACTCTATGTCTACTTTAAATACTAAGCAAGATATTGCATTTTTAAATTTCTAATAGATTTGTAGCATGCCACGGATACGACAAATCTTTGAAAAAAATTAGCCACGACAACCAAACAAAATAAAGATATTATACTTTCTATGCTTTGCTAATAAAACAGCAGATAGGGCTAGCTCACATGGGTACTTATGCCAGATATAAAACTACATTGGCCTCTAAAAAATTAACGTCTGGCCATCTACGGCTATAATGTTTTACAAAAGTACCTAGTCCAAGGAATCCCCACTATCAACTGACAAAACGGGAACCAAATCTGTGCTTAAACATTTGGCGGCTCCTTCTTGTGAGTCTGTTACATACGTAGTGCTGTGGTTTATACAACCTATTTATCACTGAGATGTATTTTGAGTTGCATATGATTTGTAGTTTGTTTGAACAGCTGATTTTCAATTTACCGATAATTTTAATAATTTTAGTTTAAGAGTTTATTATATGATTTTTTATTATGTAGTGTTAAGTTTTTTTTTTATTAATCCAGTTATTCAAATGTCTATTGTTCGCTTGTGCTGATTTAATGCGTATTCTATTTAATATTGTCGTTGTAATGTACTACGTCTGCGTTGTACGAATTTTGAGAGTGGGATTTTTGTAAGAAAAAACAATTGTAAGATTTTGTTAAGGACTTCTTTGTTCGACTATTGACGTGAGTAGACGTATTTCTTTAATCATTGTCGCCATTTTGTTTATCATTTTATATTGTTAAATTTAATTGTATATTCTTCTTTAATTATAGTCAATCAAGGAATTTTTATTGTAATAATTGTTAATGTATTAAAGTGTTTACGTTGTAAATATAGGATCATTTATTATTTTTTGTTTAGGAAGATTTATTTTAATTTTTCTCTCATTATATTTTAAAGAATTAATTTTTCTGTTAATCTATTTTGCTGTATCATTTTTAATTTTTCTATCACCTCCTTTGGATTAGTAGAAGCATTGTTCTTTCATTTAACTTTTTTATTTTTGTAAATTTCTTGCATTTGTCCACGTTTAGATTATTTTAATTTGTGAAATCACGTGGATAAAAGTTCAAAGATATTGAATAATCTTCCTGAACAAATAAAACCTTTCGCTTTTTTGCTTTGCATATGAAATAGTAGTAAGAAATAGTTTACTTGATAGTTCCATCTCATTTTAACATCACTTCAAATATCTAAGAATTCACAGCTTACAGTGGGCTGATAATTAGTGTGATTTGATATAACAGAATCATTTTTAAAAATAATCAACTTAGTTAAATTGAGGTGCGGTTCATTTTCTGTGAGCTTGCGAGCCAATCCCAAGCAACGATGGAAAATCGGTATTAGTGAATATATCAAGTTGGTGCCGTCCGCAAAATTCACAATTTTCTGATTCTCATGCACGAAAATATTAAGTAATAAAAGTTACAAACAACAATGGACCCACAACACTTCCTTGCGGTACGCCCGGAGTAGTACTATATGCTGTTAGAATACCGGCCATCATTAACACATTAAACTTTAAGGGCCATTCTACACGAGCAGCTAAAACGCGACCATTAGTCGGTTATTAAACGGAGTTTAAATAAAAATAACGCTAAAGGAAGCGCAAAAATGTCGCGCGCGGGAAAATAGTGAATCATTCTACACGTAGCAACTTGCAAGCTGTGTACCGGCGGTATGCATAGCTTTATACTGATGAGATAAAAAAGAAAAACAGTGCTTTGTCCATGTCTTTTGGTATAGCGTACTGATATCTCTGCTATTTCTGTGTTCAAATATGAGATTTAATGTCCGGATATTTGCCATCTTCAGCAAATGTCATGTGAAAAATACCAACAATAAGGCGATTTGACATTACCGGATGAGTACATCAACGCCTTTTCTTACGCCTGCTTCTCAATAGCTCCTAGCAAAACCCAGCTTAACAGTTTGAGCTGAAACGCCCCAGAAAACATAATGCCAATATCTTTTTTAAGGGAATACGTGATGAGACATACTGTCCAATGCTCTTATTGGATCAAGAAATAACTAGTTTATTTCTTTTTTCTGCATATGTAGTACCCAGTCGATGTAAATTCATATAGGTATAATGCAGTGAAAGTACATTTATTTGATAGAGACGCACTATACATTCAAAATCATATAGACAATGTTTCTACTATTAGAGGATGCAAATATGTTGTGAGAAGTGCTTAAAATTAAATTGAGTTCATATCTAACATCACCATAATCATAACGTTATGTATATGTATGAATCTCAACGTAACAAATGCATTGGAGTAGCCTCTGTGACTCCATTTGGAGAAGTTTAATCAGCAGTAAATTAGGCTTCGTTTATAAATATGTAAGTATGTAGGTATATACATTGCAATGTAACATCTAGCATCTATGCAACATATACGAATAGCCTATTACATGTATTATGTATTTATCGTGCATGAGATAATCGAATAATAGGTCTACACCGTATCATTATCGTGATGAGACCCATATGTTTCCTTTTACATTGGCAAACGGCGAGTATTCGTAAGAAATAAGTAATTCGTAAATTACCGTCAACATACAAGCTTATCAAAAATTTTCGCGGCATATCGGCTCTATCACTAGAGGTTTGTTCGTTGGTGTTACACCAATTACACTGGTGCATATTGTCTCTTTCTCAAATGCATAAAAAGTAAATCTTTTATCCTGTTTTAAGTAGGAGTCAGTGTGGAAAGTGTAGCACCATCGAACAAACCTTAAATGTGGTCAATTTACAAAAGTTACTATAGTTAATATTAATAAATCTTGATAGCTCCATTGGAAGATAATGCTCGATGACTAACGATCGGATTTTAGGAAAAATATCTTTTTGTTATAACTTGAGACAACTACTTGCAGCCAAAAAGATGTTTGTTCGGTTTAATAATAAATGTAATAAAAACATTGTATGTTTTTGATGTGACTTACAATTAGAATACTAATTCGTTGAACTTTTTATCTATTTTATTATTTTATGTACATGGAATAACCTATACCACACTGGATTTTATGTCATTTATGATTCTATTTATTTTGAACGTTTGAATGCGTGTGAAATATTTATACGTTTTGCACCAAATGACATTATTGTAAATGGATGTTGCCATTCTGTTAAGGCATAAAAAATGCTAATGAACACATGGAAAAAGATTTTATTATATTAGCTGACTGGTTTCAAAAGAAATTATGTATAGCAACTCACCGTCAAAGTTGAAAGTATTGGCTTCGAGTGAAGGAATATGTTTGCTGCAAATAACGAAGCTTTTAAATTGTCAGGTAACAGAATTATTAATTGAAGGTTTCCAACTTGTAACTGCTGAAGATGAATGAAATTGAAAAATTGCATTAAACTCATATTACGGAAGAAGATAAGATATATATGGTTGGATAACATCGTAGAAAATATTTTCTTATATGTAGCCCTAACAGACTTAGTTTTCAGTGAACATGGGAATATACAGCATCTCTAAAAGAATATATTCTGATTCCGTTTACCAAAGCAAGGATTGCCCCGAGAAAAGAAAAATGAGATATTATGGACCTAATTCAAAATCGACTAATGATTGCGATATAGAATTGCTTCGACTGGGAACATCGATTGTATCCAATTTTCTAAGAGAATCGTCACTAGAAGGGTATCACAAATGACCTTCCACAAGCCAAGGCACAATGACCTAGTTCAAGGCAAAGGCATCCATAACCAATCTTTGACAGAGCAAGAAGTTATTACTACTATTGAATCTAAGAACCTTACAAACCCAAGAAACCAAGTTATGTATCAGGTACATTGCTGCGATGTAAATACGTACATATCGCAAGCCTGGTGATGTACTCAGTAACATACATGCGCCTTACATGTTGAGACTTATGTCCGCAACAAGTACACATTCTGAGAATATACTAGCGATATTGAATAGGTATATGCTGGCGATATTGAATAGGTATATGCCAGCGATATTGAATAGGTATATGCCGGCGATATTGAATAGGTATATGCTGGCGATATCAACGTTACATCGACACGATGACTCGGTTTCCGGGTTGAAACCGTGTCCTGCAAATACCTGTGACCGACATCTTTGGGTATTGCTACTAATGTTGTTGTACAGCTGAAACTGTGGTTCAACCGCAACATAAGTAGCAGCTTCAAAGATATCTCATACGAGTGAGAACGATACGTCGCACAGTGGACCGCTCTTATGGGCCGACCCGGACATCGGACGGCGTAACTCACATTCTCTAATTTCAATAATACTAGATTTATAAAATATGTTCGGTATGTTGTAATATATTCTCTAGAGGTGGCATAATATATTTCAAAAGAATCTGTTAACAGAATAACCACCTTTTGATAATAAAACGTTAAGAATAAATAGTAGTAGTTTGCAACATAATAAGCACTTTTAAATATTTTTGCCAAAAAGGTGAAGCAGTATGTACTACACATGCAGTAGGTAATTGGTGTAAAGCAAATAATTGGCAACGAATAAAGACATACATACTTCAAAGTAATCACAAGTTAAACAGTCTTGGACGAGAACTGATAGCGAACAGTATTAATATTAACAACACCATCTTTACATCAATCCGTACCAGGTATGAATCCAATGTGTCCCACATTGCAAGCAACTTTATGAAACGATCGAAAATATATTGTGCCATGAAAAACAAGAATTTTTTTCTACATAAATGTAAAGATTGTAAAATGAAATAATTTAACAACAAGATTTTTTTTTTGAAAAGCGCAACTATGTTGTCGAAACGTAAACGAATATGTGTTATAAATTTTAAATAATAAAAAAATCGCTACATCACGATATGTTGAATAATTGTTATGATAACACTACGGTTACGAACTAGCTACCCAAATAATAATCAACCTGATTGAAAAATGGGTAACAACACGAAGTCAGGTTAACTTTTACATCAATCCGCATGGATATGAATCCAATACATATCACATTGCAAGCAACTTTATGAAACAGTCGAAAACATATTGCGCCATGAAGAACAAGACAATTTTCCTCTTAAATGTAAAGATTGTAAAATGAAATAATTGAACCATAACGAAAAGAATTTTTACAAAAATAAAATTATTCGTCATTATTCGTACTAAAGTTTTCCATTTTCAAACACTATTAGTTGATTTTTGGAAAAATGGAAAAGAATGTTGAAAACTGAAGAACTGAACACTTATTTGCACTGGTTTTGATCTTTTGAAATTCTTGTGATATTAAATAATAACCGTGGATATTGTTAAATCGCAACATACAAAAATGACATATATATGACATAATATATAATTGACACCTGTCATTATTGAGGAACAATAGTATTTTAAATGACCGTGCAGTTTAGCTACAATGTAAAATAACTTTCAAAGTAGCAAAAAGTAGCAGATTTTTTTTACATGAACGCAACCTCAAATTGTTTTAGTTTCTAACTGTGTGATAAAAGTGCGGGGCATATGCGAGCATTTTACTATTTTAATCATTAAACTTGTAACTTATGAAAATAAAGAATCTCGACTTTGAAAATATCATAAAAGGCTAAAACTTTTTTAAATACTGCTTAAATTGTATACCAACAAGTTGAGAAAACAACATAAATATATAATACTTTAGACAATTACGTGATTTTTGTTTTAAACGTTTAAAAAAATGCGTTTCAACCGCCCCAGTTCAATACAGTTCATTTTGACAGCCGAACATGATCAACTTTGAGGGGCTTACAAAGAAATACAGCAGTGATAAGAGATCTAAGATTTTAGTATAACATAGAAAATATATCAAAATTATGAAATCGGCGCTAAATGTGAAAAATCCAGAATTTATATTTTTCGGAATGTCCGCTGAAATTACCATTGGGCCGGTCCACTGTGCGTCGGCCAGAAGCAGTTGCAGAACACAGTTTCAACCTAAAACCAAACAAAAAAAATATCTAGAAAATAACACAAGTTATATGAAACTAGTTTTTAATGATATAAGTTAAAAATACATACATACATAATTTTTTGTACACCGTTGTTCAGAAAGCCTGAGCTATTCTGCAGCTACACATTCAAATTCCATTTTGGTTATTAATTATATGATATTCGAATACTATAATTTAAAAATATATTTGGATAAAATGGAGACATGTTTGAAGGTATAAAAAAATTTTGCCCACACTGACGGCATTGGCATTGATGGCCGAGGAGCGAAGGATCACATTATGAGATGTCTTGCGAAGATGTATTCAGATACCATATCCATTAGTTGTTGATGGCTAGGACTGAGGAATAATTGTAGGGTTTGTGATTTACTGTCAATCGGTGTTCCAAATAGTATGTAGCGTTTTTCTTCTAAAATATTTCAAATTCTTACTTCTTCACAATACCCATCCTATTTTATAGAGAGTTCGTTTTAAACTGCTAATTTGACTTCACTAACCGTTTGTAGTATGTGTTACAAAACCTTAACGGTCTCTGAAAATTAAAAGACCATTGTATTAACCAATAAAGTATTGAAATTTATGATCTAAAAAGTAAGAATATGTAGTATATTTACCTATACTTAGCAAATACCAATAAAATTTAACCGCAAAAGTGACTAACCTAACCTAGCAACTGATATAATGAGTTAAAACTTTTACAAGAACAAAAACAGCTTAACCTACAAAATTAACTGTGTTAATCATTTTACCTTCAATGAACAGCAGAAAATTGAAATTTTGGCAATACCCTTGGAAGTTATCACTAGATATATTCGATGCACACAAGCTGATACACGTTGTTGCACATATTCTAGACCAGTTCTAGACCTAGACGACATAGACAAGAATTTGAAGAAGGTGCAGAGCGGGCTTTGGGGTGTATGAAATCTCTAGTGACGCCACATTTCGATAAAAAAATATGTACCATACGCAGAATTGTTATATAATTTATGTTCCCTGATGTTTCATATCAGCTACATAACAGGCATATAAATAATATATATCGTATTCATATATCTGTCTTACATCCTCACCATGTTAATATGTTATATACCAGATACATAGAATTGTTATATAGTTTGTGTTCTGTATCAGGTACATCACAGGCATATAAATAAACAGATATCGTATTCATATATCTGTCTTACATCCTCACCATGTTAATATATAATATGTTATATACCAGATACATAGAATTGTTATATAGTTTGTGTTCTGTATCAGGTACATTACAGGCATATAAATAATAGATATCGTATTCATATATCTGTCTTACATCCTCACCATGTTAATATATAATATGTTATATACCAGATAGATAGAATTGTTATATAGTTTGTGTTCTGTATCAGGTACATTACAGGCATATAAATAATAGATATCGTATTCATATATCTGTCTTACATCCACCCATGTTAATATATAATATGTTATATACAGATACATAGAATTGTTTATATAGTTTGTGTTCTGTATCAGGTACATTACAGGCATATAAATAATAGATATCGTATTCATATATCTGTCTTACATCCTCACCATGTTAATATATTAATATGTTATATACCAGATACATAGAATTGTTATATAGTTTGTGTTCTGTATCAGGTACATTACAGGCATATAAATAATAGATATCGTATTCATATATCTGTCTTACATCCTCACCATGTTAATATATAATATGTTATATACCAGATACATAGAATTGTTATATAGTTTGTGTTCTGTATCAGGTACATTACAGGCATGTAAATAATAGATATCGTATTCATATATCTGTCTTTACATCCTCACCATGTTAATATATAATATGTTTATATACCAGATACATAGAATTGTTATATAGTTGTGTGTTCTGTATCAGGTACATCGCAGGCATATCAATAATAGATTATCGCATTTACATCTCTATTTTACATCTCCTGTACGTCAATATATAAAATCGATCTAGCCAGTACATCTGCATCACGAATGGTTTCCTGGGAAGGAGGCCAAGGTTACTAGCCCTGAATCCAGGTCAGCAGGAACCAGCAAGGACAAGGTGAGAAGTCTGAGGCATTGGATGGAAATACTTAAAACTGTTGGCGTTAACCAATTTTGGTCGCAGACATAACAAGCCATGACTTACCATGAATCAAGGACTGACTAGGGAGGTTATAGTTATAGCAGAACTATACTTTAGTTTAAAGGCCACGGAAATGGAAGATTTAAATACAAGAAGCCAAGAGGCTACAATGTTTCGGAGACTCTATGTCAGACGGCTCCACCAAGCAAAAGAAAGATCTAAAAACCAATACTCTATATTGTCCAAAATGAATTTGACGTACATTATTCAATTGCAGACCATCAACGATCACTGATACGGAATCTAAGTCGTCAGTTATAACCATAAACAATTAAAAATAGACGAAACATAATTACTTTTCCAAATAACCACGCTTAATGTTCCTATATATCAACCGAAATTCTGCAACTTTACAACTTCACGCTTCCAAAATAGATTCAAGCCGTTACATCAAAGCGTGACTTTAGTTTTCCTGTTTCGCTCCCATGACGCATCGCGCCACGCTGCAACTAAAATTCGTACATTCGATCTATCATCCTCCTTTCCGCGTCTCGAAAAACGGTTACCTTGAATCGCCAAGCGATTAATAATAACTGCCTGCATAGTTTCGTAGCGTCCGGCAAAACGAACTTACTCACTCATTAAGACGCAAATATAAACACCATTGCCGAGAGGAACGCAGTTTTATTTAGAAATTGCGATGTGAAAGTTATGCGAATAGATCTTTTAAATTGTGTAAAGAGGAAATCAGAAATCATTTTCGATTTAACTATGTGGTTTTTTTTTATTTCTAGATTTAAAGGTAATTTTAAAGTCCCTTTCTCAGCAGTTATAGTATGAAACACAAGGCATGTCAGTTGAAACCAGCTATCTCAAATAACTCTTTACTTACTGTGATGATTTATATGAAATTTCAAATCTGTCAATTGTCATATCAAATCTGGGGGGAGCAGCTACATTCATCCTTAAAATTTGAATAGGGAAGGTGAGCTGGGACCATTTACCCAAAAAAATCTTTTAATTCTCTCTCAAAACGTCTCTCTTTTTAATCAGTAAGTAAAAATAACTTTTTCACCCAACATCAACATGGCTATAGAGAAGGCAGATCGGTAATAATGACGGTCTGGGAGATCTTAAAGTTAGTAGGGTTAGCATGCGACAATCACGATATTGTGGAACTGGATTGCATAGATTTGACTAAGACATTTGACACTGTAGATTGGGAGATACTACTCAATAAATTATTTTATTATGGAGTAAGGGGTGTGTCGCAAAAACTACTTCATTCATACCTTTCAGACAGGAAGCAGTTGGTAAGTTGGATGAATCGGGAGTCGGAAGTCGAGAATATTACCACAGGAGTGGCGCAGGACTCAGTCCTGGGACCTATATTATTTATAATACACAGTGACCGGCATAAATATTGCAACATATGGGAAATTTTTTTATTATTAAAATATACGAAAACTTGTTTGGGGGAATAGGTTGTGCATGTCTAGTATGGCGGTAATTTAAAAAAAATATGCCGTCGATCTGCAAAAAGTGAGGTTACATGACATGATATCCAAAAAAGTTATTTGAAAAAGTTGCTTAGAATTCAATTCTGAGGCCACATGCAAATTTTTGTAAACATATTTCAAAAAAAAAAAAAAAACCACAATTTTTCCAAATATTGTTTCATTGAATTACATATTTTCATTTTTTTCGCTTTTAGCAGCTCAACTGCAGTACTATTTCCAACTTTGTTGATACTCAAACAGTTTTGTCAATTTTTGCATAATTAACATAGGGAAAACTGAAAAGTACGATTTTAGTGTGATAATTGTTGTTGCAAGGGACTGTATCTAGTAGCAATAAATAAAATTTTACAAACATCGTCTCTCTCTAAACCACTTAGCAAACATTACTTTTATTGAAAATTACCGATATTTTTTTTTTTGTTTTCTACGTTAAAGTGAAATCGGTAGTCCAAAACTAATAACACTAAACATCTAAGCCCTCACAATGTTATCGCACGCACCGAAGGTATTTATGTAGGTTTCAAAATTACAAAACTCAGTAGAAATAAATAACCAGTATTTTTAGCTAATGATAGGAATACTTAATAAGCAGAAACATTTAAACAATAACTAGTAGTAATGAACAACTAAGAAATGAAACTCTAAAAATGCATACTTGTTAGACATACATGTCGTTCTGTCTCTTATAAGTAAGGTAGGCTTTGAAATTAGAAACAAAATAATGTAGTAAACTATTTTTTCCCTATTGTTTATTGTTTAAGTTTATTTTATCCTACAATTATTGTTATCCTTTATAGATACATATTATAGTTTCAGATCGACAGTTTGGCAAATATCTTCACGTTAATAATGAAATTTCCATTTCCCATTTAATTATTCTTCCATATGAAAAGGTATTCATTTCAAGTTAAGTTTAGTATTCGATTATAACGGTTACTAATACATAAACCGCGATTTTTTTCAAGATTTTGACGTATTTTGCGTGGTGACATAACGTGAACATGATTTCCAACTTCTATATACATTTTACTAGTTTATACAATATGCCTTAGATTATTAATTTGAATTTGTTGTAACTTTAAAACTCGTCTTTATTAAATTTAACCATATGTCTTCTTAAAAGTTATAAAAACACTACATTGTAAAAAAGATTGTTTATCTGTTCGAAGAGTTGTGTCTTATTGGGTTTTCACATATGTGCATTAGAATTTGTTTGTGAAACATTGTTATTTAGTGTATATACGCGTAGTTGTAATTTATTTGTTTTATGTTTGTAAATTTCATTAAGAGCGGGTTTTCGACATTTCAAAACGCTATCTATTAGGAGTACATAAAAATATATTGTTGTTAGGGCTATTTCTATTTGTAGGATTTTGATGATAAATTAGAATCTACACTGTTGAAAATTTTAACACTTTTTTGACTAATTTAATAGTCAGGAGAGGTCCACACTCTTTTCGTGTTATTTTGTCGAGAACTATAGAAGTTTAAATTTGACGAGCAAAGATAGTCAAGTATTGTCTATTGCTAAGGAGTTATTTTGTCCAACTGACACGTGGAATTATAAAATACTTCTAGTCACATTTTATTTGATCTAGACTAGACAAATTTACTAGCTGTTTAACTAAATGAATGCGATCTATTGGGTGTTTTAACACCATTTTCTAAACACAACGTCTTTTTAATATGCAACTCCTATTTCTTAGTGCTATAATATTCTCTCTTTAAGACGTTTTCTCAATTATAAATATGCAAAGCCACTCATTCACAAGTTTTGGTTTCAACTAAACGTACCAATTTTAAAATGATTTTTTCAGAACCATTATAAAATTAAATGAATGTTTATGCTATTTGATTCAAATCTGAACTAATTGCGTAAATAGATGTTCCCAATACATCTTTAAGATGTTGAAATTTTTGATGCCCACTGGAATTAACGTTTAATAACACGAGGTTCCACTTTGCAAGTCAGTCACATTTGGTGGTTTGTTTGGATATGTTAATACGCAGAAACAAACTCGAAAACAGATACACGTGCAATGCAGGTGGTGCGTATAATGCAATACTGTATTAGAATAGGTGGGGTTTCTATATTTCTATCCGAGGGAAAAAATTCTGATTGGTTGACGCTTGTCTAGAAAAATTGTCAATCCTCATATCTGAACAAAGAATTCACACGAAATTCTAGTCATTTCTGTTCTATTAAATACGCGTAGTCAACTCGTGTGGCAAAGTTTGGAAAAATCAACACTAACATATTTGACTAGCGCAAAATTAACGCCAACACCGTAATATTTTCAACAGTGTAATCTAAATCTAACACTAAAACCACTCAAGCCAATCGGGGGGATGCTGAATGGTTAAGTGTTAGATTAGTAAATACCCAGAAATTTCGATACCGAGTTCGAATCTCACACAAGGCAAAAAAATTGGTTCTCCGACATATTTGTCGAATTAATTGCAAATAATGAGTTTGGCTAGAAACAGCCATCTTCAGGGCTACCCTGATGACGGTAGTAGGCGAACTGCCGAAACGTCGGATCATCAAAATCCTACAAACGCTGGAAATAGCCCAAACAACAACTCAAGTATTCATCCATCGTCAACAATCTCTCGTCATGAGCATACAAATATACGTGAGAACTCAATAAGGTAAAAAAAATAAAAAAAAATTGTTATTTTATAAATCAAAAATGATTATTCTCTTTATTATAGATAGAAACAATTAAGAAAAAAGTATTGAAGACGTGGTCTGCGGAGAAAAATAGACACTCTATCGTGATTCTGCCCCAATATAGCCTACCATTATGATCCTCAGAGCGGTCAGTTTGGTCTTCAATCTTTCCTACCTTTTAAATGCGTAGTCACATCTTCCCTAGTCAAATTTTAAGGGTGGGGGCTCCTGTGCCCCGGAAATAATTTTAAATCGTCATTAAATAAAAGTTAAAGTCTGTCTATTTAGTGTTTTAACCAACGTCATTGATATGTCATACAAGTAAAGACAATCTTCTGATTTGAGTATTTTGTTCAAGTATTACTATGAAAAAGAAGCAAAGTTTCCGCTTGTCTCGCAGAAAAAGATACAAGGAGTAATTTCATGAATGTGACAGATAGAGATAGCCATATTACTGCATTGTTTAAGTAAAATATTTAAAATAGTGCATCGTTTCCGGTTTCTATCATGGCACCTGTCAGTTATCAAATCTAACCTATAGCGTCGTTAGTTTGTGTATTTGGTTTATTATTAGTTGTTTCTCGCCCGTTTTTTCGCTTTCTTTGTATATTTTGCAAGAAAAAATTGTTCTTTTTAGAGCACAGAGCCTTCTGTAAAGTTTTTAGTAGGTAAGTTATTTTGAATAAAGAGAATGTATCAAACAATGACTCATGTTATTATTATTACAGAAAATGCCTGGAAAGCGGTTGAATTCTAAGGGACAGGAGCTTGTGCTTAATGCTCTGGCATATTTCGAGAGGGAAAAGAAAATGGGGGCCTTTATTACCTTTAAGTGCTGTTTACGAGGTAGATATTCTAATACACTCATAATTATGTTTATAAAGTATGTATTTTTGCAGAAAGTAAGCGAAGCACTTGGTGTAAGCAGACAGACTGTCTGGAATTTAAAAAAGAGAAAACTGCAAAATCCTGTTTCCTCACTTCATCCTGAAAAGAGACCGCGTATTAAGCCGAAAACAAGAAATCTATGAGAGACAACTAAAATGGAAGTGCGAAAAGTATGCTATTGATGAACTTATAAAATGTCATGGTCATGAAGTGCTGAGACTTCCTCCTTATCACTGCGATTTTAATGCAATAGAATTGATCTGGGCCTCAGCAAAACGATATTATAATCAAAATATTGGTAGGGATGGTTATCACGATCAAAATGTATTGAATATGTGGAATGAAGCACTACAACATTGCACACCCAACACCTGGGAGAACTGTGTGAGGCACACAAATAATTTAATAAAAAGCTGGTATGAATGGGAAAAAAAAAGTAGTGGAGATGGACATCGAGCCAATAATAATTGTTAATCCGAACGAATCCTCAAGTTCTGAAGAAGACACGGATAATTAATTGGAAAAAAAAGGAACTGTTGTCGTTACATGATAAGTCGGATTTCGAGGCCTGAATTGGCCGAAATGCATTTGAACGATGTATGGTTCAATTTCAAGCAGCAATGACGTCTTGGGTGAATGTTCATTTTATGACTGATTGAAATTTTGAATCACTTATAAACATATATAATATAATTCTGCGAAAAAAAATAGGTCTTTTATTATATTTCTATCTTTTATTAAGGAACCTATTATTATTATTAACTTTATTACTGTGTTAAATTTATTATTATACATTACAAACAGAAATTCTACCAACTGGTGTTAACATCACTTGACATATTTGCCAGTTAGATGTGCTTAAATGAAGAACAAATTAAAAATAGAGTTTCTTCAAAATGAAAACCATTCAAAAAATTACAAATAAAAGAGCAACAAAAGAAATATATTTAGCAAATACAAAATAAAGCACTTGTTTTTAGCTGGTGTATTTTATTGGTGTATGTTATAAGGTAAAATTGAACAGTGGCAATAGGATATATTATGTTACCACATACTTCTATTCTTGCATAGAATGGTCATCCACACACTAAATAGTTCGCATTTGTAATCCAGCACCATTTACCTTAACTGGGAATATTCGTTTTCAAACACCATATGAGTATTCGACACAATTACGTGTTTGAATATGTCCCTTGTTATTTCAATTTTCAACATGCGTAATTGGATTAAGATTGTTTTTAAAGGTGTTTCGTTGAAATTCATGGCAGATATTGCAATTGTTGAAAATATGATATCAGCAATAACATTTCCTCCGGTCTTAAGCATGTGGTTCTATAAAATAAATTAATGGGATCTCCGAATTCATATGTATGTGTAATATACTTACAAATTTGTAGGATTTGCTATACCTATTAGTAATACTGTTAAGCATTCGCATTACGGTATCTTTCTATAAACAGTATCTCACAAAGCAATCGTGTTCATCCCAAATTTCGATATTAGTACGATGCCCACGATTAATTCTTGGTCTTCTAACACGCCAAAAATGTTCAATTAATAACGTCTTCATCAGAAAATTCCAGTAAATTCGTTAATATCAGAGTGACATCAGATGTCACAAACAATTATTTTAAGGTTATGTATTATAGTTATATTCAATTTGAGGGAGATATTAAAGTTTAAGCTTCGTACATAAGTCCGCTCAAAATGAAACAATTTTTTTGTTCGGTTCAAAGTTCAACTAATGCTGTGACAGTAGTATAATATGGTTTGAACGTAAAATTCGAACGTAAACTCAAAATCGAATTTAAACCAATACTGAAAAAACCGCGCATAAGATATCCTGTTTATACGGTATTTAATTTGACTCCGAAGTATCGATTTGATTCATACGGACAAAAATCGATGACGTTGGTTAAAACTTAAAATAGACAGATAGTATCTCCCTTTAATATGACAATTGACAAGTCTCGGAATTTTATATATATCACACCAGGTAAAGTTATTTGAGGTGGCACATTTCAATTAAAACGGCCCTGTATATTTCGCATTGTGCGGTATTTACATATTTGAATTGGCGCCAAAAAAAAATCCTTGCTCAGTCGTCGATTTATTGTAATACACACGTATGTACGTTGCTTCATAAAAATGATGATGACATTGTGTTATAATAATCGGTGGAAATCAGTGAATTGTCAATTTTGACAGTTATTTGACGCGTCAAATTGACGTTTCGTATTTGGTGGGGGGGGCTACTTGCACACTCTAAATGACGTTCTATCTAATAGTTTTGTGATTATGATAATAAAAACAACTGACTTACACCCATCCATGACGCTGTCAAAATCAGATATGTCACGGTTGATCCCTATGATGCATTTTCGTATGGCGGCGATTCACTTTTTGAAATCTATTTACTCGGCTCGGTGTGTCTCGTGACGATACGATGCACAAACCCGTTTAAGATCGATCGAATCTCACCGCAGGTGTCTATTTTAGGACCGTTACTTTCACTATATTAATATGACGGGTTATTATTTGCGCGGCTTTTTGTTTATTGTCGATTTTCGTTCAACCGGTGCGAGATAAGTTCGCGCTGTCCGCCGATGCAGATGCCGTTCGCTCTGCTTGCCTTACGTTTTCCGTAATAGGCGTCGCGGCGTCGGAAATAACCGCCACGACGCCCTCTCCACTTACCGCCTCTCTTCTCTATGTGGTTGTGTGTGTGTATGTCGGCTATATTCTGAATTTGGACGTGGCTGTAACTCGAGATTGAACCATATTTGGAACTGCGCGGTGTCGGGCCGCGCGCTCGGTTATTATTAAACCTTCTTCTTCGCTGGTCGCGTCATGCGTCTCTGGGCTTATTTCTCAACACGGAATTGTATTTCAAATCTCGAGCGTTCGTCATACGAGGAAGGATAACGGCGGCAGGCGCGTCGCATCGTCGGACCGGGCGTCCACCCGCTAGCCCGCGGTGCCGCGTATATACGCGTTATGTGTTGTGTTTAAAAATATTTGTAATAGGTATATATCCGTCTTCGCGCATACCTATTTCTGTTTTGAATGGGGAAATTGGGTTATCTAAGCGAACGTTGGATATATACCATATGAGTAACATTACTTGGCTAGGATTTTTGGGTTAACATTTATAATATTATCCGTAGCACGAGGGCGATTTTAAATATTTAAAATCGAAACGATTTATACAGGGTATTTTACCAGCAGGGTATTACCCTATAACTAATAAACAGCCACAGATAGGAAAAAAAAATGTTCATAAATCGATGTAGGATTATAATTTTTCTATAACGCTTCAACTTTCTTTTTTTTTATACAATATTCCTAATATTATATTGCATTTTTAAAAACGCCAGTAAATTAAAAAAAAATAAGGTATAATACAGGGTATTCCACGTAAGTGGTTCATTAAACGTTTATAATAATAATAAACTAATAAATAATTAATAAAAGTAATGAAATCATCATTTAACTTTATTGTTTATACAATTACAATTATAAACAGAAAGAGAAACAATGATAAAAATAACTAGTAATTTGTAGCCAACCGTGAAGGCGAATTTCAGTAAAAACAACTCTTACACAGGTAAAATTTGAGGAGTGAAATAGGGGAGTCTCCTTTTGGAAATCATTTTTGTTCCAAAAAGGAGTTGCCATAGACTGAAAACAGAAAGTATTTCCTCGGTTTTGTACAAAATCTCAACCAAAACGGAGAGATTGAATTTACTCCGCTTTCTAACACCCATTTTCAAGGAAAGAAATAATCTCCGCTTTCTCTCCGCATCTACACTACCGTATTAAGCCCTAAATGTGAACAAATATCCCTAACATTGCATTTATTTTTCTCCTTCACGGAGGTGATAATTTGTTTACTTAACAGATGTTTCTATTTCTAATACCTCAACGCGCCAAAAGGGAAAGGATACCTCCGATTGGAACATTTGTTCTCCAAACCGTAACTGTTTCCCTAAACATTTGAAAATTGCAAGTTTGCATAGGGCATGCGCATTTATTAAAGCGATATTAGTGCAGCGCATATGCAACAAGTCTGGACGTAGTCACTTTGCAATAGTTCGAGAATTGAGGAAGATATGCGGAATGGAACTGTACCTGAAATTTAAAAATACACATCAGAGTAAAGTACGAAAACCGTAAAAGATGGTAAGAGTTGATGGGAGCAAACATCACCAGGGCAGATGTAGATAAAGCAGGGTAAGAAACTTGTGCATCCTAATTTAATTTTCAATCTACGATGTACCACTTTTAATTGGCCCCCACTACATTCTAGGTGTTAGCTCCTGAATAAAAGCACGTTTATCTTAGCTGATTCCGTGGTGTTTCAACTGTGGCGTGCCTTCAACCCACGGTCGGTACCAAACTCGAAGAAGCGACTATATTATGGATAAATTAAAGCAATTCCAATGACGGCAGCTCTGTGACCGCAGAAGAGGACGTGCTTAGGTGTGTCCTATCCTAGACATCATTAGGAATATATCAAAAATAATTCAAGAACTTGAGGTTCGACGACATTTTTATGCATTTTAATGATAAATTAGATAGTAAATGCACTGAGCAAGGTTGCTTCTGTCCACATATGAACAGCCCTCATTGATTAACATCCAATATGATGTTAACGTTAGCTACTATGGAGCTAGTAACATAAAAATAGAGTTAAAAACCTTCTTCACTAGAGAGATATTTCTTCTCTCTCTGTGGCAGGTACCTTCTTAACGGAAATAAATTCATGTGTAAAGGATGAAATACATTCCAAATGGAGTTAACGTTTGTTATTTGCGGATGTAATTATTTCCAAGTGGGTTACTTGCATTAGCAACGGAGATAATTTTATCTGATACGATAGTAGCATTGCATACATATTGGGGAAACAACATCCGTTATTCATTTTAATAACAGCAGTAGGAGTTAAATTTCTCCATTTCGGAAACTTTTACATTTATTGCAAAATAGTAAAACTGCATAAGAGAGACAAATTGGTCCTTAACGGATTTGGTTGCCTCGGTTAAAGATGTTTTTTTCCCCTATGAAAAGCAAAAT
This sequence comes from Protaetia brevitarsis, assembly GCA_004143645.1. Lineage (NCBI taxonomy): Eukaryota > Metazoa > Arthropoda > Insecta > Coleoptera > Scarabaeidae > Protaetia > Protaetia brevitarsis. The sequence continues at coordinate 54,932 of RXPK01001455.1, forward strand.
TATCTTCTGTATTCCATCCGTTTAGTAGCAAAACATTAACTCCGAAATGGAGGGCTCTTGAACGGATGGTCGGAGGGAACACCGGAAAGAGTTAAAACGGTGTTAGATTCACTCGTATTTTTTAATCTTGTATTAAACCTTCCTTATAAAATAAATAGTGTAAAAAGAAAATGAGATGTTACCCCTAAAATCGATTATGTAGACACATAAGTCACGCACAAAACTAAGACAAATTAGTACATTGCCATATGTTGCAGTATACTACAATACCATCCATATGAGTAACATTATCGGCTAGGATTTTTTGGGTTAACATTTATAATATTATCCGCAGCAAGGGCGATTTTAAATATTTAAAATCGAAATGATTTTTACAGGGTATTTCACCAGCAGAGTATTCCCCTATAACTAATAAACAGCGACAGATAGGAAAAAAAGTTTTCACAAATTGATGTAGGATTATGATTTTTCTACAACGCTTCAACTTTCTTTTTTTTTAAATACAATATTCCCAATATTATATTGCATTTTTAAAAACGTCAGTACATTAAAAAAAAAATAAGGTGAAATAATAATGATAATACATTCCACGTAAGTGGTTCATTAAAAGTTTACTTTGATGGAATTTGTTCTTAGCTGATAATGTAAAATTATGTTTTTTCTTTTTTCTTGAGGTAGCGGCTTTTTTTAAAAATGAATTAAATTTTTTTACCAATTAAAACATTCTTTTTTGACGTTTCGACAGGTTTTTGTTATTATTGTTTTCTTCAGAAATTATTTACTACCATTCCATTTTTTATACACATTTAAAGACGACACAATTTTAAAAATTACTTTAAAATTCACATTTTTCTAAACATTACTAACAAGGTTATTTGTCACGCACAATATTAACTATGTGTGAAGCATACTGTTTATGATGTTCTGTTATTTACTTATATTTGAGATGTTGGCACCATTATCTGTTCGATTAGAACTATAAATGTGAAATACTTTAACGAAAATATCACTTCAGGTTGGCCGGAAATGTATTGCGTTTAGGTTATAAAGAATACTTCGGACTTTCGGACATTGGTTTTATTTGTATTTGTTTCAGTTAGTAATATTATATTTTACATGTTTTAAACTAGGCGAAAGCAACAAGGAAAACGACATACAAGCAACAACAACATGTGTCTGTTGGTCACAACTTAAAAACAAAAAACTGCACACATACTGCCAACTTTGATTATTTCAGAAGTCAAATGTCACCAACAAAATGGACGTCAACTTTGTTATTTTTAATAGAATGATCTAATTTTCATATTAATTTTTGGATTCTACGACCATAAATACGTCAGTCTTCACTAGCTATTCCTACACCTACGGCTCTAAAACGGACTACAGCGTTGGAGCGGGAATATACGCTAAGAAGCCTAAAAGGGCTCTTTCAGTAAGCTTCAGCAAAGACACGACTGTGTTCCAAGCTGAGGTTACTGCAATCCATCACTGTGTCCGAGAGATATAAAGATGTACCGAACCAGGTAAAAGCGTCGCTATCTTCTCTGACAGTCAGTCCACAGTTAAAGAGATTAGCTCCACAAGCAAACTTGAGGTATTCCAAATGCGATGTCTGCGACAGATCCTGGGAATTTCATTGCGCGATCGCATTACCAACGAAACCATTCGGACAATCTGTCAACAACAACCAGCCATCGGTGAAGTGATCCAGCAAAGACGATTGAGGTGGTTTGGCCACGTCTGCAGAATGGGCGCAAACCGAGTACCACAAAGACTTCTCTGGAAACAACGACCCGTCCAGTGGAAAGTACAACGCACCGCGCCAAAGAAAACGTGGGCAAAACAAGTGGAAGACGACTTGAAGAACCGGCGTCTCGACCTCAATCAAGCTAGGGCCACCGCCATGGACCGGAAAGTGTGGAGAGCGATCATAGATTTACAAGTCCGAAATCCTGCGGCACCTACAGCAGCGTACTGGTTGCGTGGGCAACCTCCGCCAGCCGCCAGCTAAGGATCAAAGAAGAAGAAGAAGAAGAAGAAGCTCCACAAGCGTGGACTCTAAGCTGATTTGGTATTGTGTAAGCGCCCTAAATGAGGTGGGCACCCAAAGGAAAGTAAGCCCTAGCCTGGGGTCCCTAGCCACTTGCGGCGTGGAGAGGAAATGAGGCGGCGGTACGAGCTGGCCAGGCGAGGTTCGTCAAGGTCATTCGTTGGAGCCAACCCCTCTTTCGGCACTACCAAATCGCAAATTGAAAAATCCATCAATGAATGGATACATAATCAATCCAGAGTGGTGGCAAAAATCACCGAGACAAAGACAGGCAAAAGAGTTCCTAAAGGAGCAGCGGCCTGAATTCACGAAAGACAGGAAGACTGTCAAAATGATTGTAGGTCTGCTGTCTGGTCACTGTAGACTGAATAGGCATATGTACAACATAGGCCTAGCAGATGATGCTACCTGCAGATACTGCCAAAAGGAGCAAGAAACACCAGTTCAAGTGCTGTGCCAATGTGAAGGCTTGGCGAGGACGACGTTTCTAGTAATGGGAGAGGAGAACCCCACAACTAATAGCTACATAAAAAAAGCCGCTCTCAAAGATGATAGGCCTAATTAAGAGGGCAAAATTATAGCGTCCTCAAGGAAAAAAGGGATCACAATAGGTCTAAAAAGGTCGCTAAATGTGTTTTTGTTGACACAGATCTTAGCACCTCTAGCACTTTTTGTTTTAAACTTTCCCTCATTTCTGACGATTTTAAACTGAACACTTTGTTTTTAGTGATATCTCAAAATAACAGTGAAAATCGAGTTATCTCGTAGCCCATTCCAAGTCCATTATGTGATTGTCCATTTTTTCATTAAAAATTCCTCTCAAAAAATGTTGCACGTCACTAGTGTTTTGGACCGGGCTACCATCTACTGGAATCAGGTATTTTGTTTGTTCTCAGGATTAAAAATTTGAGTAGTATAATAGCTCCAAATATCTAGTATCAATTCGTTCATCTTTGATTACAATTTCATAATTAAAGATAAAAGATGCTACTAAACGATTATCTAAAATGAAAGAGAATCATAAAAACAAAACAAAATTTAAACAGAACTTCATACCAATGTTTGCGGTAGCTTATTCCATTGTTTTAATATAATTCTAATGAAATTGTCAGGTTGAGTATCAGACTGACATTATATTTGTATAATCGTAAAAAAAAGTGTAGTTTAAACAGTGATAAAATAAAAATTATTTACAAGTTTGGATAACATCTTTATCATGGTATCAACTTTGCAAAATTGGTGGTGCTATGTTTGTGTATCCTTGAATAATTATTTGTTGCAGTTCTTACAAATTGAGTAGAGAAGTTCAAAAAATCCTACTTTTCAAGTGAGGGAACACAAAATAGCCCATAATAATAACGGGGTGACCTCGGAGGAACTAGTCAACTAATTAAAGTGGGGCCGATATTGCTTGTTGTGTTTACAGTTGATGTAGGTTCTTAAATGATTTATGTAATAAATATTATTATACAAACAGCGAACGCGAAAATGCGACTGTAAATCATTAGGTATGCATCTCATCTCAATAAGTATTTCAGAAAAATACAGCAATGGCGAGGGAAAAGTTCCTGTATCCACCGCTTATTCAATAAAAAAAAACTTTAGTACTAGTTGGAGTGTTTTATTTTATTATTAAACCTTACGATTAAGTTGTAATAATCAAACAAACACTGCTTTGATATTCAAAGTAGGTAGGTAGCAATGTTTCTAGATTTTATAGAACGTAAATACTTTTAAAATAAAAAGTTTAAATTTAATAGAAATTTAATCTAATTTATTTTTGCTCTAGAATAGAAGCAAAAGTAGCATTTCTTGGTAACAATCCAAAGAACAAAAAAAAAAAAAGAATTACATACATGAAAAATAACATAAAATAAGTTTAAAACGGGAGCATTATAATACCATGCTACTTTTAAACGTAAAAATAGTTTCTTTACTGTGGAAATAAAACCGCTGCGAAGTTGACTGGCGCCCGTATTCCTAGTAAAACGTTCCTTTTATATGTATCCAAAAACTAATTCCCTCAATTCTTGTTCTGGAAAATATAATATTCAATTTCAAAGTATATAAGGATATAGGAGGCTTTTTTGCGTTTGGATTGAATTTATCTATATAAGTAACCTGTTGAAAATGTTTGAAAAGGCTGTTCAGTCAGTTGTCACCGCTGATTGCTTTCATCTTGTTTTGATTGAGGTACAAAACGTGAACAAACAAGGGATCTTCGTGTCATATACCTATACTGGGTGAGTTTTTTATCTTGAGACAATGGAATATCTCTAAAACACTGCATCAAATCAAAAAAAGATCTTAATAAGATTTGTTATAATGTAGGGGGCTCACTGAATGGTGCCGAACTCGATCCTCCACCTCACCCCCCTAGATTGGGAGAAGGGACAACTTTGAAATATTAAATGGGAACCCCCATTTTCTATTGCAGATTCGGATTCTACGCCATCAAATATGTAGTTTTTGTTTGAAACTTTTTTCCGATTCCTAAGAGATTGCGCTGTAATCGCAAAAAAAAAAATGATTGTGAACGTCTAGAAAAAAATACACAAAAAAGAGAAGCAAAGAAACATGATTTTGTGTTTTTTTTTTATTTAACATTAAATAACATTTCAAAAAGCCATGTGTTCGAAACTGTGCCCCTTCACTTCGATACATTAGCAATTGGAATGCTATTCAACGATACAAAACCGTACTTTATTCAGTACTTGATAAGCTGTGAATACTTACACATTTTTACAATACGCATATTTAACATACCGATTATATAAAAATAACGGTATTGCGGGAAAGAAGCCAACATTCTGAATATATGTGTGTTTTAGTAAATATGCTTTCGTTAATTAACCGTGTCCACAGAAGACGTTAATAAGAATGAATTACATAGTTTTTTCTTTTTTTTGTAGGCGAATTTTAAAAATATCTACGTATCGTGTTATGTCATAGTGTTGTATCTGAAGTATTTTATTTATCTTTGTACTCCTTGCTTTAGTATTTATAGGAACTGCTGTGTAATACATAAATTTGCTCAGTCAATATTACAGGGTTAAATACGATCAAAGCGACAAGTTTTATTGCATGAGCGAATGCGAAAACATTTTTGTTACCATTTTATAGTTTAAATTAGGGAAATATTTTAAGTCGGAAAGAACAAATGTTACTTGATATTCCAAGATAACTAGATGCATTGCTAATGTCGTACCGTGCTCTCTTCCATTCGGTTATGAGTTATGGGATTTTATTATGGGGCGGCTTATATTAAGGATTGTACACCGGTTTACCGGTAAACCGGTTAACCGGTAAATTGACCGGTAAATTACAAAAATTTACAGGTAATTCGGTAAATGAAAAATGGATTTTTAATTTAATGGATACCAGAAATTTTTATCTACGAAATATTGTGTTTATAGATATGTATTTAAAGGTCTAAAGGGATATTGAGAATAAAAAAAAGGTACACTTAATAATAATAATAATAATATTTATTGATTCATAATATTAATACATAATAATTGAATCAGTCAAAGAAAAAGGAAAATAAATGCAAAAAAAGGTAATGATTTTACTACACTAAACTACAATAAACGATAAAGCTAGCCAAAATAAAAGTAAAGAAAAAAAAAGAAGCAAAATGACAAAAGTGGAAAGAAAGAAACAACCAAAAATAAAAAGACATTTCTAAATTTCCAAACGTTGTCTATTAAATGCACGAGTGATTAGCTAATTGACGTAAATTCCAAGAAAAATTCCTCTATAGTGTAGTAGCAATTACATATCAGCATTTCTTTAACAAGTTTTTTAAATTGTTTTTGATTTTTGTATTCATCCGATAACTTATTGTATAGTTTCCGTCCCATATATTCTAGACCTTTGCATGTTACAGATGCAAGCGTAGCAGATGCTCTACGCGTAGATGCTCTACGCGTGTAATAATGATGAACATGTTTATTTCGTGGATAAGTACTTTTACGACTATGAAAGTAATCTAGAGCTTCTAAAATATAAAGTGACGGCAATGTTAATATTTTAAAATACTTGAAAATCGGTTTACATGAGTCTAAGACTTTTATGCCGCTGACTGCTCTTAAAATTTGTTTTTGGACAATAAATACTGGTTTGGCTGCAGGAGAGGATCCCCAGAGAAGTATTCCATAACTCAGACGGGATTGTATTTCTGAATAGTATAAAGATATTAATGTTTCCAACGGTAAAGAGTTACGCAGATTTCTGAAGAGAAAGTCTTTGCTATGGAGTAAAGCTACCAATTTATTACAGTGATCCTCCCATAGGAGATTATCTTGGATTGTTATTCCAACTATTATTCCCACTTATTAATTTTATGGGCTGCTTTTATTGCTATTTTATGCTTTTTGTTTAATTTTAATTTAAACTTTCTTGAGATTGAGAACCGCTGTGTGCATTAGCAGAATAGAGAATATAGAAAGAAACTGACAAAAATTTTTGATTAAAAAAATTATCTGACTAACTCGGTGGAATCATCGAGTTAGTCAGAAAGAGAAGGAATCTAAAAATTCTCAACAAAACAAGCAAAAAATTGAAAAAAGGTCGTGTAGAAATTAAAAGAAAATAAGAATGGAAACAAGACGGATAACGCAAAGAAAAGCGAGCTTAATTGACAGTTGCTAGGACGGTAGGAAGCAAAACACTCCACTTTTCCTACCTGCGTTTCTCAACAAGTGTGTTGTTTTTTGTGTGGATTTTATTTATCTCTGGAAAAAAGTTGAGTTAACATATGTGATCTGTGCTCTGGAACTTTTTAAGATTTTTAAAAGTTTAAAATCGTTTTTCTTAATGAGACATTAACTTAGTCTCATTTTTTAATATTTAAAAATAATAATATATATTCATATAAACAACATTTCACGTATTTAAATTAATAGCAATCTTGAATACACCACATTATGAGAGAACGTTAATGCAAGATTGTTGTAAAACAACATTAAAATTTGAACCTTAAATATTTTGTTTTACTTTTAAAATAATTAAATACAAATATTTATTACAAAATTCTAATATTATGCCTTAAGATTGTGTAAAATATGTATTATTCTAGCCTAACTTCTAACCCTATTTTCTTGGGGAATCCCCATTAATGTCACACATGAAAAAAAAAATTACCGGTATTTTCATTTTCATTTACCGAATGAAAAAACGGTAAATGAAAAAATCGGTAAATTTACAATCACTAGCTTATATACACAAAAAAGAGCAATAATTGAGGACACAAAACGTTGTGACTTCTGCAAACCTTTTTTCAGAAAACTTCAAATCATGACATGTATAAACCAATTCTCTTTCAGTGCCTGATCCATTGCAAAGATAACTTGGCTTCTTATGATCATTAAAGACGATTTACGACACAAGATATAAGCAAACTGCACATCCACATTTTAGACTCTCAAAATTATATAATATGCTACCCAATATTTGGAAAGAATTAAATAGCCATTGCATCAGAAATTGCATACTTTATACAATTTTACTTTACTTATCCACTGACCACCGACGAAGCTGCCGGCTTTCCGCGCATGTTTGCGCATAAAACCTCAACATCTACTGTATTCCTGTATTGTCGCTGTATTTGTGAGTTGCGTGGCGTCTTGTAACTTTAAATTTACGTGCAAGAAACGGCCAAACCACAGCAAATTCGGCTGCAAAACGAATTGGAGCGTCTATTTATACTGTATACGAAATGAACTAATGCTTCTTTGATGGAATCGCTAAAACTATTTTTAAATGCGTTTGCTTTTTCCCTGTGTGCGTTTGCCGCCGCCACAGCAATACCTACCATATGTTCATTTCTTCTCCGGACGTTTATTATTAGGTTAAACTTATTTCGGGTAAGGTATTCGCAATACTCGAGCATACAAGTGCGAAGTATCGCGAGCGGAATCGCTCTGGCCGTCTCTATTCCTCTAATTTATGGGATGGATACAAATCGACTGCTGTATGGCTCGGTGCTTTGCTAATCTTACGGTGGAAATATTTTAAAAAGTGTGTTTAAGATAAACACACGGTATTTAATGTGTTCTTAACGAAATGAAACTTGAAGCAAACTGTACATAGTTAAAATAAATATTAAAATTAACATTTATTGGAGGTGTGATCCCATTCTCAGAGATATAAAAATGCCTCAACCTGGCCTAGAATTTGATGAAAATTTGTTAATCTGCACTAATGAGAATAAATATTTTTTCCCGCAAAGAATTCGATTACAATTATTTTACTTATAGAAACTATTTGAAACAGTAACTTAAGATTAGATATTAGGTACTGCTTTCTTTGAGGCGATCAAAACTATTTGCACACAATAAAGTCAGTAGAGTTACCAATAAAAAATATTAATTTTATGTCCAAAACGTATTATTTAAATCATGGTTCTTCAATCTGTGAGTCGCGTTGACATTAAGAGGATTAAAAGAGGAGTCGTAAAATAGCCTTAACCATAAAAAAAATTATGATTTTATGAGAAATAATCATGTTATAAATAGTTTGCTTACAATAATACAATATACAGGGTGATTCTCAATATATGCGACAAACTTTAAGGGCTGATTCCTGATGGGGTTATTTTGATCATAAAAGTTCATAAGAACATATGTCCAAAATCGCTTGTCCTAAAGTTTTACAATGTTTAATAGTAAGTTAACATAATTAATGTTTTTATTATAAATTAAACAAATATTAGTAAAACAAAATTAACTTATACTAACTGTTGAAATGACCGCCCCCAACTGCAATACAACTTCTACCCTTCGTCGTATTGCCTGGCGAGTCCGTTCTAAAATACCAGGGGTATTTCGAATTGTTTGAAAAGCTGCGATAATACGATTTCTCTGTTCATCGACATTTGCAATGGGAGTCGTATAAACTAATGATTTAAGGTGACCCCAGAGAAAAAAGTCAAAGAATTTTAAGTCTGGAGACGAGGAGGCCACGGTTGTGGACCTCCCGTCCTATCCACCGATCTGGATATGGTATTGTCCAAAAACTTGCGAGCAACTAAACTCAAATGCGCTGGAGCATCGTCATACATAAAATACATTTGTAATCTTAATTGCAACGGAACTTCTTCCAGCAGTAGGGGTAGTTTCTCTTCAAGAAAATTGCGGTATACTCGCCATTTAACCGCATCGGTAAAAAAATGTGGACCTATAAGTGATCTCCAACAATTCCGGCCCACACATTGACAGAGAATTGATGTTGATGACGGGCTTCACTAGTTCGTGCGGATTTTCTTCGGCCCATATGTGATTATTATGAAATTTAATAATCGCGTTTCTAGAGAAAGTAGCCTCGTCGTGAAGAATATTTGAGCCAAATAGTCAGGATTTTGTGCGATTTATGTTGCATCCATTGACAAAAAGCCACTCTTTGCGGAAAATCTGCCGGCAAAAGTGCCTGCACCCGTTGAATGTGATATGGATACAACAGTTGATCTTTCAATATTCTCCAAACTGTGGCCTGACTAATGTTTAAAGCAAACGCAATTTTTCTGGTGCTTGTAGTAGGATCTCCCGCAATTTCATTTAATACTATTTCTTCAACTTGTGGAGTTCTCACTGTAGATGGGTGCTCGTTATCAGTCATCCTTTTTTTTTAAATTTCCGTTTCACTAAGACTTGGTGAAAACGGGCAAATATTGAATGATGCGGGATGATAACGGTTCGGGTATCGTTCTTCATAAGACGTGTAGCAGCACGCGAATTTCCCATTGGCAAGACCGTAAACGAAACGCATATCACACATCTCAGCATTCGTGTAATTCATTTTAGAAAACAGAACTGGCAATAAACTGAATGAATACTCTGACAATCTATTTGACAAATATTGAAATGACAAATAAACAATTCCCTCTCAACACAATAGTTTTTGAAGAACCAACTGTGATATTATATAGTGTTAGTCATAGTTCATAATTTATTATTAAACATTCAATAATTTAAAACCAAACCGTTTTGACCAATACTCATATGAAATTTATAGATCAAAAATTAACTCTGAATCAAAGCTCTTAAAGTTTTGTCGCATATATGAGAATTACCTGTATATTATTGGTTTTTAAAAATTTTAAAAGGAGACGATAGGTACAGCAAGAGAAAAAAGTTTCCGCGCAGTTTGGTAGTAAAGAACTAACAGCCGGCGACATCTATTGCCCTTAACCGAAAAAAAAAATACCTAAATCCTTTTCATTTATTTTATTCAAAAAAGCCAGGTATTTACAATATATCTCGTAAAACTTGTGTCCACGTCATATTTTTCTGTACTACCAAGCTACGCGAAAACTTTTTTCTCTTATTGTATGTAAGGAAACCGAATGTAGTGACTGCGCTCGATGTGAAGCAGAGGAGAGTCGTACAATGACGTTATTTCACTAATAAATGTGTCTTGGGCAGTTCCCAGATTGCTGCGTCACTCTGCTGAGTGACATTTAATAGACGTCAATATGACGTAATAGATGTAATATCTACGTCCATTAAACGTCATTTTACGTCGCTCTGCTATCTGGGTTTGAAGTAATGGACAGCCGAAAAAATTGAGACCTCCAATACACAGCTATAGAATGGTGAGTCTAGAATTCCAATTCTATGAAGGTGTGAGTCCGTCGAAAAATGTTCTAATCTAATCCTATGCTGACGATGAACTCCCTCGATATACATATACATTCTGTGGTATCAAGGAACAAAGATTCCTGTATGCAATGTAATCTAGAATCTAGATCTTTGGATCACTGCAAATGAGTCCCACCAAGATTAGCATTCAATGTACATGTGCTTTTTAAAGATATGCATTAAGTTAGAGACATTAATTTGATCTGCGCAGAATTATAAGGTCTTGCCAATCTGGCTAGACGATACCCCCAAAAATTCCCACATGACTTGGAATCCAAGGTAGGGAAATATTAATGTGGTAACGAGATGAGTATTATAGCAATTTTCTAATTTCCCAAATTTATTAATTGCCCATTTGTCGATGTTGATCATGCTACACCGAGTCGGTAAAAAGTATAGCTTTGGGATATTTTAACAGTCACCTTTTTGATGGCGGTATAAATTGCGATTAATTCTGCGGTGCGAATGGTAGATCCATGTGGCATGGATCCAAAAATATTCAGATCACTATAGGGGTGTATGCTACAAACGAGGCAGTATTGAATGTTTTCATTGTCGCATACCCAGCCATCTATATAAAATAGAATATGATGTGGCCAGCGGTTCTTACTATATTCTGTAAAAATCCCATTACCACTGATAGAAGTTCCTAAACCAATCTTTGTTGACGTACAACGAAGGTTTAGGATGATGTACAGCAGAAGGGACATTAAATGAGAGTGGGGCCTGACTAGAGGAAATAAGTGTATTGAAATGCTCACCTTTGGAGACTCCTGAAAGTAGTAGAGGTAAAAGATTGTTCACTGTCTTGCAGGTTTTAATAAACTACATGCCAAAAAAAATTGTAACATCTGAAAGGAGGGCAGCCATAAAGCTGAAATCGAACAGAACAACTGGCTGCATATAAAAAGCCCTGTCAGAACTTCATGCAAGAAGAAGAAGAAGTGGAAATTCTCCCCTGGCCTACTCCCTCTCCGGATTTAAACCCAGTCGAGCATATGTGGGATATGATGGATCACTAAGCTAAGGCGTTTACCACAAGCAGCAAACACCTTACAGGAACTTCGTCCCTACAGCAAGCCTGGAATGAGATCCCACAAGTCATTGACCATCTCATTCAAAGCATGTCTAGCAGAGTTAAACAGTGCATAAACAATCGCGGGGACGTGACATTTTACTGATAAATTTTTGCTGATTGTTGGTATTCTTTTTTGTTATGATTTACTACTGAAAATTAATAGGTATGATTTATTGCTTGAAACTTGCCAAAATTTCAACTTGGTGACTCAGCTCTTTTAAGGTGCTGCAGTTTTTTTTTGGAACGCAATTTATATTCCAGGAGACTTCGAAGGTTCGCCTGAATTCACTATTTCTCATGAAGAGTTCAGTAGAAATGTACTTCTTGGCAAGATAAGGAGCTCTTATATGAATAGGAGGTTCTCCCTCTGCTATCAAAACAGCATTATTTGGAGAAGATTTTATTGTTCCTGAAACAATTCTCAGGAAAGGTAGCAGTATTTGATCAAATAAAGAAAGGTTGAGAATCGCTGATTAAAATAATCGGGTTTTATCACTATGGACTTGGGCATGGGTAGTTTACCACCATATATACCAACAACAGCAAAAGCAATAAATTTAAAATAGATATTTTAACTAATTTAACTGTTTAGCTATTTTGTGGCTAAATACTGTTTACGTTACATCTAATCTTTGTTCATATTCCCCACATTATTTTTCCCTGTATGTAAATCTGCGTGATGTTTATCATCTGATATGGAAGTCAACTGCAATTTTCAACCAATGACAAATGATAATTGCACTTCTATTTGCCAACAAATTATTTTTCCTCTCTCTTCATACATGCAGCTAGTTAACAACGAGCAAACCATATTTCTTACGTGCCCATCGCCAGCAACAAAACTACAAGACTCAGTCTCGATATATAATGAATGTATGTATCTATCCCTGTATATGACAAACTAGGAAGAGAAACAAACGAATGCATGGCTGCCATGCACGGCACGTTCGATGCTGCACAGTTTGTCACGTGCATATAAATCTCGTAGGCAACTTCACGCTGATTTATTTCCCTTATTATTAACTGCTTTCGCGCGTGTATATTGGTGGGACAGAGCAAATAAAGAGGCACGTTATATTATAATAAGCTATTTTAGGTTGGAATAAAAATTCCACCACAGGATCTGCTTTAGGACCATTCCTTTTTTTTTTATTTATGATATTCATTAGATATTACTACTCAGCAGCAAAAATTATACAGAGTATCTCGAGTTGCCATTACCGCCAAAGGCTGTGATAACATGAATTTCTACATGCAAAATGAAAGCTTTAACTCTATCCCTGTATGATTCTGTAGAATCTACTTGTATTTGTAACAGATTAGGTCTTACAAGTGCAAATTTCAAAGATGACATAGAGTTTATACATTATAATTTTGTATTTTTTTCCAAAGCATATATAGTTTAAATTATTGGATTCGCTATACATTTACACATGGCGTAAAAGTATACAGGGTGTTCAATTTGAAAAAAATACTTATGGTTGCCCCAAATTAACCCTAAATTGTGGGACACTCTGTATATGTTACTTTTTATTCCTTGGTTAAATAGTAGAGGACCCATACCCTCCACAGTCAACATAAATACTCCCTAGCTTTTACTGTATAGCTGTTACACCAAGTAAATCAAGGTTGTTAAAACAAAAATGGTATTAGTTGCAAAAATAACATATTTCATTCAGACAATCAAATTACCAATTCATTTTCAATGATTTCGATTTCATTAAGACAATGAATGATTTATTGCTCAATAAATTCCGTCGTCATTTAATAAAATCTTTTTCATTGATTTGATGAACTGGTTCTTTCGACCAATTTTAAAGCACTATTTCATGTAACTAATGATTTCTTGCATTGTTTGAAGATCCATTTTTGCTTCAGCAAACAGATAATGGTGGTAAAATCTCAAATATAAGTAAATAATCAAACATCATTAACTTTCAGTGAACCACTTACGTGAAATAGCCCGTATATTCTTCAATCACTGTTATGCTGGGGCTATCAAGACAAAACTAACTGATACTATACTGAGAGAAATATCCTTTTCATTTAAAAGGAATTGCATTAAACCAAAAGTTTTTGCGTTTTCTATATGGCCAACATGATTTGATGTTTCCTTGAAAAGGAATATAATTTTAAATTCACACATTTCTTCGGAAATAATATATTTTTCGTTGAAACAATTTATTCTTTTAAGTGAAAGATATTGATAGTTGATTCAAGTCCTCTTTATTTTGAACTTGAAAACTATGCAGATTGGCAGAAAACCGTGAGTATTTTGATTCAATAGGTTTTTCCTTTTCTTACAACATTTATTCATTTTAAATTTAAGCCTAAACACAACAAAATGCCGGGATCATTTCCAATCGAAATGAAAATGAATTATCTCTAAAGACCCATGCACTAAGGAGGAGGATTTGCCGTTAAATCTAGTAAATCCTAGTAGTATTAGGGAGTTGGTCGCAGTGACCATCCTAAGCACTCTAGTGTGCCGTTAAAGAAAACGTCCTTTCAAATGGCGATGACTCCTGTCAGATGTTGATCTGGTAAATATACCAGATTAGTATGTTACGATCGTAGTTTCCGGCCTATTTTGTGCGAAATATTATCTGTTATTGGAATGAAATAGTAGCTGCACCATCTACGCGACAATTTCTCTACTACACATAAGTATATCTGCTCATTTGTTGTACTATATAAGGAGAAAACTGCTATACGAAAATAAAATGCGATATTTATTTTTTCTTCCATGTAAATATTTAGTTAAATTAATAAATACTGCGCTAGCATCTAAATCTACCAACCAAATTATTTGTTTGATTGAATACGGGAATTTTAATATTCCTAAATCAAGTAATAATTTAGTAGCTGTAACCAAATGCATGAAAAATGGTTGAAAACAACAAGATCGTTTTTGCCGTGTATGGCAGTTTTAAAACCTTCAAACACTATATACTACTGTAAAGTTCCTTGGCTTCTAAGTAAATCAGCATTAGCTGAAAAGATTCCAATTATCTCTGAAATTTCTTTAACTTTGTGCGGAAAATATTCACTTTTGTTTATTATTGTTTGTGTATCTGAGACTTATGCACGTGGGAACACGAATAAAACTAAAATATGTACTTCCGCGTAAAAAAGCACTCAGCTTGAATACAAATGCTTGTATTTTTCGTTAAAAGGCAAAAGTTTTAAATCAACGTATGCGTGTCCACGCAAATAAACAAAAACGTCCGGCTTTCTTATTTAAAATACTGTTTATAAATCAATAATACTTAAAAGAAACTAAAATATGTTGTTAAATAGGTACATAATAATAACAATATAATACGTATTGTGTGTTGTTTTACTTAAAGAGAAGTTATAAAGACATTATAAAATATTAATCAAAACTAAGGTGCATTCCATTTAATTACGGGTACTTTTTGTTGAAAAGCATGTACTTAAGAAGAAAATAGTCTTCCGGCAAAACAGCACACTACTTTCAATTAAAATAAACACTTTTCTGAGAAAAGGTATTCTTTTCGTTGAACACGATAAAAACCAAAAGTTATAAAACTTTTCATTTAATGCAATCTCTTTTCTCAGTGTATGTAAACATCCAGTTTGGTCTTTCTTGCATGGCATGCTGCCGTGGAGTAGATATTGTTATATTATGCTCCAATAGTGCAAAAAGTTGCCCGGATTATAAACATTTATTCATATATTTTTTCTGCATGACATCTCAATTGACAAATCAACATAATTTTCTAAAACAAAAACAGTTAACACAAATCTCGATTGGGTGAGTTCACATACTACATAAGAATATACATATATCAAATTGTCAAAAAGATTCCTGACATTTATTCATGTCAAATAGTCCACTTATTTTTCCTATTTCCTAAAGATTGCCGAAAAATCATGAACTCCACTTATGGGATTTCATCTTGCAAAATTTTTTCCTTGCCGTCAAGAGCACACGCATTTAACCCCTAAATAAAACCTCTGTTGCAACCAAATTTGAATCCTGCGCACCTGCTTAATATTAAAAACTAAAATATGCCACAGCAATATATGCCTTTTATTCCTACAAACATCTGATCCATGTTAATATACATTTCTTCTGCAACTTAGCATTAAAACTGTAAAAATCGACAAATAGATTTATAAGTATGCACTTTATAGCCTTCCCTTTAACGTATGTACTTAAGGCGATGCGAATAAACATCTGCGCACGAGCAACGATCCCAACCGCGTATAAGATTATTAATTTCGAATCGACATAGCTTGCACCACTTTTGGACACAATGGCGATATTGCCTACGCCTAACGGCGAGTATGGTTACTGCCCACAATAGAGGATATGTCCATAAGCAGCACATCACTCCGCCGTCCTTTATTGCACCGAACGATACCTCGAACTTGGAACGTGCTACCGCTGTTATGGCAGCTTTCGAATGGTTTTTAACACTTCCACTGCACGGAATAGGAAAGAGCACGTGGGCGATAACTATATACATGACGGAGTGCGTTAATGTTTTTTCTTGGTCCTTTTCGTCATCGATATGTTTCGAATTATAGAATGAAGGCATGTATTTTACTTTCTCTAACGCAGAGATATAGTGTGGAGAAAAAGATCTGAATATAGGCGAGTTTAGATAAGCCGATTGTCGTTTCGTATGTGTGGATTGGTTTGGCGATGGGGCGAATTAGTTTCCATAAATTTGCATGTTAATGTCACTTAAAGTGACAAACAAAGACAGGAGCGTATCATTCATTTTATCAACTTTTTCCCAAAATAAGTAATCTCTCATTTCTGATTTTCTGCATCATCACTATTCCTATTAGTGTGTGCTCAGGAAATCATTGCGAGAATTATAATCTTAAGGATCCATTTACAGTATTAGCTTGGTGCATTTTTTTAACCCTTTCAAGCCTGGTGTGCATTTTTGTGTACATCAATATCTGAAATCGTTTTTATACAATTTTTGAATGAAAATCAATTCTAAACATCAGTACTTAACTTATATAATAAATTAATTAACATATTAATTAATTAAACAATTTCTAATTTTTTTGTCACTCTAGCTTACATACGTCCCATAGAGAATGTTTATATCAAAATATATTTTTCTGCTCAAAGAAAAAAAAAAAGAAGTGAAAGGGTTAAAGGCAACCTTCCTTTTCATTCTGAAGAAAAATCATAACTTTTTTTGTAGTACCTATATTTTTTTTAGTAACATTTATTTATAGTTATTTACGAAAAAAAGAACAATTTTAATATGTAAATAATAGTAATTAATTCATTAAATTCTTTCTTTTGAAAAAGATGATAAGAACCTAAATTATTAAAACGTAAAGCAAAAATAAAAAATATGTATGACCAAAAATAAAACATAAGCCACGTAAATCGAGAATTTGATTTAATTATTAAGAAGTTTGGCTAATAAACTATAATTTCGCAATAATAATATCACCTATAATCAATCATAAGAAAAAAGAATTTAATAAATAAAAAACAAATTTTCAATTGGAAGTATAAATTTAAACGTCTTTTGTGTAACTAATTAAGCTTGACTACGCGAATTAATTGAAATTAATATTTTTTTTAATTTGTAATTAGTTGTACTAATTAATTAACCTGAACAAGAATAGAGTTGCTTTTTTGAGCCAGCATTTTTGGAATATTTTAGAAAAAAAGTAATTAAAAATATTGGTTTTATCATATTGAATTATTTTTAATTTTTCTTTTAATTAACAAATTAAACTTAAGACAAAATTTATAAAAATAAATCCATTTACTAAAGCTAATATTTCCAATTTGTTAGGTAACTTTAAGAAGAATCGCTTTTTTACAAGTTTAATTAATTAAAAATTATTAACTGAAAAATATCAATTTTAGTAAATTGAATTTTTAATGTAGTAATTTTAATTTTAATCTACCAGTTAAATTTAATCCAGAGAAAAATTAAAAACATGAAGATTTGCTAAAACTAATATCTTTAATTGACTATTTAATTTAAAAGAGAATTGCAGTTGTTTTTTAGTGCCCATATTCCGAAAAATACTAAAACTAATACTAAGGAATTATTTAGAAATAATACTTTCATTCAAATTAATTAATTATTAGTAGATTTAAGCATTTCTCAAATTAAACTGATACCTATTTCTCCCGATATTTTCATTGTTTAAAATTAAAATAAAAATCAATTATTTAATTTAATTAATTTTAGTATTTATAGTACGAGAAATATATTATTGCTCTCTCTATCTTCTCGATTTATTACGATTTAATTTTTTTTTTAATTTTTTTTTTTTATTTCACTGTTTGTAATTTAAAAATTGATTTTTGTCAATAATTTTGTGAATAAATGATTTGAAAAAATATGTACGACTACAGAACAATGAACTCCCTTTTAGAATATAAATAAAGAAAATGAGTTGCCATTAAAAAATATATGCTGCTATTGCAACTGAAAAAACTCAAGATAGGAGAACTACCATTACACCAGTGAAGAAAGAATAACTATAGCATATAATACCACAAGTCATTTTCATAACACATTTTTTTAAGGGTAAATAATGCTTAAGCAATTTATTGCTTGTAATCATAAGATAAACAAGATTAACTTAACAAAAAAAATCTGAATTTTCGCCTAATGTGAAAGTTTTCTTGTTAAATAAGAATATTTAATATAAATGCTTATGCCGGGGTAAGTATCTTTTATGGCTTAAAATAACTTCTACCTGAGTCATTACATCTCATAAACTACAACTATGCCATAAATAGCTCAGTTTGTAGGATAAATACTTTTACCAGCTTCTATTCAGTGACCATAAAAGAACACCCGAAAAAAGATGAAGGAATTAAAGTTTAAAGAGTAGGCAATTCTAGCCGCATCCAGGTTGGCTATTAGTTTTGCCCAGTATACATGGTGCCAATTCCTTTGACAGATTTCTCACATGTCTGGCCGTTCAATTTGCGCTTAGTATCCATATAAAACCTAACAGAAATCCTCGAAATTCTAAATGATAAATTCTTGAGTTTTGTTCACATTGACTTTTAATTTGGTTTAGGCAAATCACCGACTACCTCTAGAGATTCATTTTTTTTTTGCGGCAGTCATATTACCGCTTGTTATCAAGATACGTGTATCCTGCGCATAGACAGAACTTCCTGACTCTATATATCGAAATAGATCATTTTTAAATGTTACAAATAGCATCGGTCCTAATGTAGACGCCTGTGGAACACCACATAAGTATGAATGCGATTTGTCTCCCTAAACCAATCACGTTACCATTTTAGTTATTTCTATATTAAAATTCCGCGCGTATTGAATTTTAATGAAATAAGCGACACGCAACAACATGCTAGAGCAGCTTTCTTTGCGTGTGATAAATCATTTTGAAGCTGTCACAACGATAAGGTGATAATTTTAATAAATATATATCGTCGTACTACGAATACACATATAGACACACTTACACAGGCATAATACGCCCGTGTGCTGTTAATCTAGTAATAAATATGTATGTATGTAAGCAGGCACAGGTATTTTTTTGTGGTTTTAAACAACACAAAGACCGTAATGTACCTGAGTCCGGCTAATTTACGGCCATAAATTCTCTCGTTATAGTAGGTATACATATTATATTAGGTATTGCTGGTTATCGTAATATTGGCCACGCATAGGCCAAAATACGTGGGTGTCAACCGGCTTTTTTTCGAATTCCTTCGACTAGCTACAGAGAAAATTAACGTTAGCATGCGCAATTGTTATTAGTAACCTGTGCAAAGGCGTAAGACTACAAACACTTAAGGTATTAGTTTTATTAAATTGAATTGAATTGTTTCCAACTGTGTAAAAAATGCATATTCAAGGAGAGCTTAAAGGCAAATATCATTATTGCGAAGTACACCATAGTTATACAATAATACAAAGAGTTTCATTTCATTTAATTCTTATAACTATTTAGCAAAGTTAACACGCCTTGCTTATTTTCTTATCACTTGAAAATTACTACATGTATGACTGTAATTTTCCAAATTGTAAGAAATTTTAAGTTTTTCCTAAGAGATATTAATATTTTTCTTAATGATATTATAATGGTTTTTTTTCCTAAGAAACAGAAATTTTCCTATAATATTCACGTAAAATACTTGTATTATGGGAAGATTTCTAACATTTCGACATTTTGCTTAAGATTCTGTACATTTACCCCTATTCAGTGCGGAATATTATAAAAAAAAGTGATTTTTACCAAGAAAAATTAAGATTAATTATTTAATTAATTAGAATTTTATGTTCTTAATATATTTTATGTTAAATAAAGAATTAGAAATTTTTTAGTGTGTTGGTTGTATCATACGCTTATTCTTATTTTGAACAGTCTTAGAGGCTAGTAGTTGACAATAAACTAAATTACGGGTCTATAAGACCTCCATGGATTTTACAGCAAGGTGTCTATTTATTTATTAGCATTTACTTACACTGTTGAAAATTTTAACACTTTTTTGACTAATTTAATAGTCAGGAGAGGTCCACACTCTTTTCGTGTTATTTTGTCGAGAACTATAGACGTTTAAATTTGACGAGCAAAGATAGTCAAGTATTGTCTATTGCTAAGGGGTTATTTTGTCCAACTGACACGTGGAATTATAAAATACTTCTAGTCACATTTTATTTGATCTAGACTAGACAAATTTACTAGCTGTTTAACTAAATGAATGCGATCTATTGGATGATTTAATACCATTTTCTAAACACAACGTCTTTTTAATATGCAACTCCTATTTCTTAGTGCTATAATATTCTCTCTTTAAGACGTTTTCTCAATTATAAATATGCAAAACTACTCATTCACAAGTTTTGGTTTGAACTAAACGTACCAATTTTAAAATGATTTTTTGAGAACCATTATAAAATTAAGTTAATGTTATGCTATTTGATTCAAGTCTAAACTAATCGCGTAAATAGATGTTCCCAATACATGTTTAAGATGTTGAAATTTTTTATGCCCACTGGAATTAACGTTTAATAACACGAGGTTACACTTTGCAAGTCAGTCACATTTGGTGGTTTGTTTGGATATGTTAATACGGAGAATCAA
The DNA here is from genome assembly GCA_004143645.1 of Protaetia brevitarsis. Classification (NCBI taxonomy): domain Eukaryota; kingdom Metazoa; phylum Arthropoda; class Insecta; order Coleoptera; family Scarabaeidae; genus Protaetia; species Protaetia brevitarsis. The sequence continues at coordinate 75,789 of RXPK01001455.1, forward strand.
ACACGAAAACAGATACGCGTGCAATGCAGGTGGTGCGTATAATGCAATACTGTATTAGAATAGGTGGGGTTTCTATATTTCTATCCCAAGGAAAAATTCTGATTGGTTGACGCTTCTGAATGTCTAGAAAAATAGTCAATCCTCATATCTGAACAAAGAATTCACACGAAATTCTAGTCATTTCTGTTCTATTAAATACGCGTAGTCAACTCGTCTGGCAAAGTTTGGAAAAATCAACACTAAAATATTTGACTAGCGCAAAATTAACGCCAACACCGTAATATTTTCAACAGTTTACTCGTTCCTCTTAACTATTAAATGAAACGCTTTTCTTAATATACATGAAAAACAACAATTTAAATCCTAGTCACTTTTTTGCTGTTATTAAACAGGGTGTTAGGTAAACATGCGGCAAAAATTCAAGCGATTATTCCTTGACTTATTCTAAGAATATTTTGTCCTATGATGATTTTTGAAAAACCTCTTTGTTTCAAAGATATAGAGCGAACAAAATTTGCGACAACCATATCAAATATTCGTTGAAATTATTAATGTAAATAAAAGTATGGTGTACGCCAATGAATTTGTCAAGTACAAAAAACTGTTTACAATGCGTTGTTATTTTTTCGATCTCGATCACATGAAACGGCTGTTTTAACTGGTAGTGGATTTCATTTGAATACGTCTCATCGGTCGCATTTGTTTAGATTGAGTGACGTTTGGCTGTTTGACGTGTCTTTAATAGTTAGTGAAATCCTCTATCATGATGTATACCAACGCCGAGATGACTGACATGCATTTTATATATGGACTTGCTGATGGCAACTCATTAGAAGCTAGACGATTGCACATTGAACGATTTCCTGTCCGTAATGTCCTCGACCGAAAAATTTTCGAAAACATTCATCGACTTCTTCGTAAAACAAGCTCAATGAAACGAAATGGAGGACCAGGAAGATCAATGACTGAAAGAACGGTACAATTGGAACAGAATGTGCTGGAGATGATAGAGGAAGATCCTGGTAGTTCTACGCGAAAAATTGCAAATAGTTTGAATGTAAGTCATTGGACAGTTTGGAAAATTCTTAAGGGCAATTTGTTGTATCCATACCACATTCAACGCGTTCAGGCACTACTACCTGCTGATTTTCCTCCACGTATTGCATTATGTCAATGGATATTGCAAACATTAGTTCGCATCCCTCTATTCCTGACACAGATTCTTTTACCGATGAAGGCAGTTTCTCAAGAAATGCGATAAGAAATTTTCATAATAACCATGTGTGGGCAGATGAAAATCCGCATGAGGTATTTGAAGATCGTTTTCAACATCAGTTCTCGTTGAATCTTAGAATTGTGGGTGACTATCTACTTGGACCTGGTATTTCTATCAGGAAGACTTACTAGCGTGGTGTACCGCAACTTTTTGGAAGCAACGCTGCCTGAGTTTCTGGAGGATGTAGCATACGCGACAAGAATTGCAATGTGGTTTATGCACGATGGTGCACCACCAAATTTCAGTTTGGTTGCTTGTAATTTTTTAACAGCACCATACGGAGATCGCTGAATTGGTCGAGGTGAGCCACACGCATGGCCTGCTCGATACTTACGAGACTTAAACCCCCTAGATTATTTCTTCTGGGGATCTCTTAAGTCAATAGTTTACGCTACTCCAGTGGAGAATTTGAACGATTTGCGAAATCGGATAATTGCTGGGTGTAACTCAATTAGAAACGACCCTGATGTGTTTGAAAGAGTTCGACAGTCAATGACGAGAAGATTGAATGCTTGTATCCAAGCTGGAGGAAGCCATTTCAAACATTTATTGTAGATTGAGCAACTTTACATGTACTTTTTGATAGTAAAATGTTGTTACTGTCGCAAATCTAGTTCGCCCTGTATTTTCGAAATAATTTCAAAAGTCATCATAGGACAAAATATTCTTAGAATAGGAATAACTCCTTGAATTTTTACCACATGTTTACCTAACACCCTGTATCTATAAATATTTCTATTAAAAAAATTATCATTTTGGATGAGAAAGGCGAAAAATATTCTATTTATCTAAAAGAAAATCAAAATTGATTCACTGAGACCTCTAATAATTAAGATAATTTATATTAAAACAATACATCTAGATTCATTCGAACTATATTTTGGATAGGACAAGAATTCAAATAATTCACGATTGTTTCAAAATGTTTAGAAGCAAAATCTAAAATATTATAACACTATTATAAAACACACAAATATATAAACTATTTTAAATATCTTTCCTGCATTTAACAGCCATAACTCGATTAGCTCTCAGAAATAATTGCGGATATGTGCATCAAATAATTTCTACTACTATAAACGTATAAGCATAAAAAAAAATATGAAGCGTGTATTACATCTTGTTTCCTTGCCAATAACATGGAACACACCACAGTTTCTGGCATAAAAATTCCACTTTATACTTTTAGATTATGTTGCTTCTACGTTTGATATTTTTATGTGCTTAACTCGAAATTTATTTGAGAAAAACAATCGCTTTACAAAGATATTTTTACATGAAGGAATTAGTCATATAAATCACATACATTTCTTTAACATTTCTATGTTTTACGTCGTACACAAATACACAAATATATATGCGTTAAAAATGAATCTCTGTATACATTACGACAGATGAGTTATAAGATGATTAACATTCAGCTATGGCAGCTACTGCTTTCTTGATTGATTGATTGAAATGAATGCAGGAAGATTAATTTGATTTGTGTTTGCGTACGACAAACTCATTTTGTATAGTAAATCCTATTACAGGTATAATTACAGTAGATACGTACATATGTATGCAGTACATACACAGTTTAAGTAATTCAAAAATTCAGTTTGTTAATAGTGTTAGACATGCTAGACCACTTACATTTCAGTATGATTGCTTTTCATTTGGTAAAATGCCTTATTGATGAACAAACAGAAAACGGTCGCTATGATCAGACTAATAAAATCGCGATAATTATTTTTTGTGGTCAACTAATCTAAATTATTTACAAGCAGTGTCGTGCAAAATATAATAATTAATGATTAATTAATCAACTTTTTATGATTAATCTGTTTTTTTGGCATCACTGGACGGGAAGAGAAGGCATTATAAATATTTTAAATGAATAAATTCATTTTTTAGAGTCGAAGTGGGGAAGGGGGAGAATGCAATATTTTGTATAAACTTTGAATGATTTTTTTTAATGACTAAATAAGTTATTTTAACTAAAAATAATTTTAAAAGATTAATTAATTATTTTTTTAACGTCCAAGTGGGAAAGGGGGCTCTATTATTTTTTAAATAATTAAATTAAGATTCCTAAATCTTGAAGGCTTATGATATTTTTTTTTAATTATCAAATCATTTTCACGGAGAATGAAAAGGGAGAAGAGAGAGGAGAGATTAAAAAACACCGACCAGAGATACGATGTTTTTTAATAACAATACAAAAGAAAAAATAAAACACTGGGAGAAAAAGGGAGTTAAAAATGTTTTAAGAGAGCAACTTTTTTAACAGCGAAATGAGAGGGAAGATATTTTTAAATGATTAAATTAACGCAACATCCGAAGAGAGAAATAATCTTTCTTAGCAACTAAATCATTATTATTATTATATTTTTGAGAGTGAGAAAGAGGGATGCTTTGGTTTTTAACTAATTTAAATTATTATATTTGTTTGATTAAAGTTTTTTATTAACTGATTTGGGATAAGTGAGTGAATTTATTTTTAAATGATTAAATTTATTCTTTTAATATCAGTAAAAGGAAACACGGTGATTTCTTTACACAATCACTGAATTTTTACAACACCAGGTGGGGGGAGGAAAGGTAGCATTAAAAATGTTTTAAAGAAAAAAATTTAATTATTAGAAAGTCTGGCAGGGCAGGCCCCACTTCAGCTTTATCTGAATATATTTTTAATTCTCCCACATCTCTGGTGTTGTAAAAAAAAATTAATCATAAAAATATCATCTTCTCTCTCTCTTCGGTGTTAAATAAAAATTAATTTTATTATTTAAATTTAAAACATTTATAACGTTATCATCTGACAGAACTGTAACTCTCTTACTCATTATATAAATTAATTAATTACCCCCAATGGTATTAAAAAATAAATTTACTATATAAAATAAACCATTTTTAGTATTCCTCTCGTAAAAATACGTAATTTATAAATTGATCTGTTATTAGGATAATATACGGGGTGAGGTGATTCTTCTTGAAAAGGACCCACCTCAAATATTTCAGAAACTAAAACGAATTTAAAATTTACAATTACTTCGATATCAACCAGTTCATCTAAGTACTATCTTATTTGCACGCCTTTTCTTGTTCACTACTAATCCAGTTGTTTCAAATTTTTTGCGTCAAGTTCAAGAACGTATTTAATATGATCGATATGCTTATCTGGATGTCTTCGATTAATTTTTTTTGCTGTACACGAGCGCATTGCTAGTACACTATTTTTACCTAATCCAAGTGGAGTTGAATGACAGCAACTAATGTAACAGTTGCCCAAAATAACGCCCAACTAACTGTTAGATTGTACAGTATGAAAAGTATAATTTTTCAAAGATAAATTAAATAAAAAGTGAACCACTAAAGTAACTAAAATCATATCAGTTCTTTCTTGCAACGAGTATGCCTTCATTGTGCTAACGAGATACACGTCAAATTAACACAATCAAAAAAAAAAACACTAGCTACCTAGATTAAATTAAGGTAAGGAAATGACAATTTACTTAGATCACCTAAAAAATCCAAATAACTTGAAAACTAGATAGGCATAAGGACTCCTAATACTGGTTTAAATATAATAAAAATTTCTATCTATCAACGTAAAGATATACTGCATGTTCCCTTTAAAATAACAAAGTTACGCACGAGTAAAATTCACAGTAAGTTTGACCTAGGTACTTGAACATCCTGTAAACTACTGGACAACGTTGAATGTCGTATTCAATCAGCTAAAGGATATGCCATTTACGGTTTTCATTTCACCTCTCTAAATTAATTCATTTTCAAGATACCAGACTTTCTTTTGGCAACATTGCAAATTTAAATAAATTGAAATATCTCATAAACTATAAAATAAAATTGCTCTAGTTTTTAGTGTATACTTCAAAAATGCTATAAAATACAGGGTGTTCCACTAAGAAAAACATAATTTTGATGCGCTGTTAAATTTTGGAACACCCTGTATATTGCATTTTTTTTTTATAAATTTTAGATCTAATCTGCCTACATATATCCCAATATAGTTTTTTTTTATAATTTGACTACCAGAGACCACGACGTTGCAGCTGTTACACTCTGTATAAAATATATAACATTTTCATAAAAATTACGTTTATGTAATGTCAAATATTTTTAATTTTTATCTATTTTCTTCATTAATTCATTTGTTGTCGTAATTTTTTATAGCAAATATTTCATATTTTGAATGTCTCGCCACAATTTTTAGTGAATTCAACGTAAAGCATTAAAATAACTATTAGTGTAATATAAAATGGTGAATAATTTTATGTTTCAACGTTGAAATTACTAAAAATAATTGCGGGAAATTTAAATTTGATTATTAGAGAACTTAAATTTAAATTCGAAAATTAAATTTAATAATTATTTAGGTGTGTATTACTAACGAAAAAAATTAACACGACAGCAACTTCGAACTACAGACTTTGCCCTTAGAAATCGAGCATGCTACCCACTAGATCAGGTGGCCTATTTCTTTGGTACTACAGTTTACTCATGTTACATGTATTTGTGCAACCACGGGAGTAAAAATGGAGTTTATGCGCTATTCTTTCAGATTATTACAATTAAATGTTGCTCGCTTACCCATTTTTAATCAATATAATGATGTAAATACTATTAAACGCATTTTCTTCGCCGTTCAAAAACAATATCGTTTCATTTTTTCTGACCAATTACAGGTCTGTTCAGAAGACCCGCACACGCGTATTCGTTTCTTTGGCTTCAAGAATCACCTAACTTTTCTCAGATTGATTTACTTTGTTCAGCGTGCACTTTGCAACTTTCACATGCAATAGCTGCACTCAGAAAAATACTTGTGTTAATTTAACCAAAACTTGTTTGGATCTACTATAATTTTTTGTTGTATATAGTCAAACATGCTCTTTTGTTGAATCGACAAAAACATTTTGTTGCATATTTTTGTTTAACTCAACAATTGTTTATTTTCAATCGTACATTTTGCTCAATTTAAAAATATTTTTTGTTCAATTTAAGCCGTAATTAATATCAAGTGTTTATACTTATTCGATGGTTATATGTAATCAATTTTTTATGAGGCCCCCTCTAATAAAATTTCTGGTAGGCCCGTGTGTATAGATATTGTTAAGTATTGAAGTTGGTAGTACTAAGGAGAGTTTGATTAAGTTAATAAGGTTAGGTTGACAGGTCGCAAGTTGTAATAAGGATGTAAAATTATAGTTAGTGAATAAAATATATAAAAGATGAATAACCAATTGCTTTTGTATTAAATGATTTATTGATGAACACTTAAGCACAACACAAAATACACGGCATCTGAAGATTCGGATCTTTGCTAATGTGCCATCAGCGCATCCTTCGGCACACGACATCGTCGCAATTAATCTAGATGTTACAATATCCCCTCAACCGGTCTCAGCTCGAGTGACTACGGACTAAACCCTCCCACGCTTGACATTCAGCAGCATTCTATCGTTCGACTTATCTATCGTAAAAGGCACGGCTAGCAATTAATCCGTTGGCATTTTAAAAACGGCTGCCGGTTTTTTACCGAAAGCGTCTCGCGAGCGTGGTATGCAAACACAACAAACAAAACATATGTACTTACTTACTACACATACATACAACGTTTTCAAGGAAGTCCACGGTTTTCATATGCACCGGATTTCAGGTATATACCCAAACCTACGTAAGATATCTGCACTGCTGTGTTTGTCAACAGTAACGCTTATTATGCCTAAAACGTATTTAACGCCCAGACGAAATGGGCGGGCTGTACGCCGATTTGGAAAATTCAGTTGGCGAAATGCTTTTTAAAAACCTTTTTTGCCCACATCAGCGGCGTGATCTAGAAATTTAGGTTAGATCGGACGTATGCAAATTCGAAGCCCACGTATTCGCAGTAAATCCTTGTAACATATTCGTTTGCATATTTAAAGCAATAATAACTCCTAAGAACACTTTTACATTACCTGCTAATTACGCCTTATACTCAAAAAGGCAGTTAATAGTAGTGTGGCAATGTGAATATTTACTGTTTATTGTTGGAGGGTAATAGACATGTCAACATATCAACTAGCTTAAAAGAAAAATGGCGAATGTTAGTAATGAATAATATGAATTCCTCTATGAATTAACACTATTTGGGCTTTTCAAATGTAACAATATTATATAAACTGCGTACCAAAAAGATTGAAACACGTTGAACAAGTTGTCAAGGAACACCGGCAGGTGACACATTCCGATTTCCATGAAACTTCACAGTCTGAAAGAATACCTTAATATAAGAAGTACGTATTTCCTTTAGCGACCCAATCGCTAGATTTTGGGCCCCACCCCTTCCAAAGTTTGGGCAATTTTTCAATTTTTATTAATGGGCATTTTCGATAATTGGAGCGGTATAAAAAAATCCGATACATTCAGTGAATCAGCTGTTTTGTGGTAGTACATGATCCCTACATAACCCAAATCTAACTCATGTTAACTTGAATGTGCTTGAGTACTTTCGTCCGCTTTCGTTCTTTGGTTTCCCACAATGACTACTTCTGAATCAATTCCTGAACCTTGTAATTCGTTAAAACCAGTTACAAACGAGCAAAATGAAGTGATATTTGACGAAGAGGGTAATATTTACGTTACCGCTGAGTGTTTTTCAAGTTGCATAGTTTTGTTGTTATGACTACTCCGTTCGTCTGATTTCAATGTTCCGAGAATTTTCACAATAATTTTTACTTTGTATAATATAGTTAAAGAGTTTATTGTTTCATTTTAATTAATTAAGTATTAAGTTTTTTTTAAATTAATTCCATTCATTTATTTGTCTATTGTTTGCTAATGTAGATTTAATGCGGATTCTACTAGATTTTGTCGGTGAATTGTACGACTGCGTTGTACGTTTTCGAAAGAGGGTTTTCGTGTGAAAAACAATTGTAGATATTTGTTAAGCACTTCCTTGTTCGACTATTGACGTAAGTAGACGTGTTTTTAAATTTTGGTTACCATTTTGTAATTCAATTGATATAGTAATTTAATTCTATATTTGTCTTATATTTAGTCCATCAAGGAATTCATTTATAATAATTGTTAGTATATTAACGTGTACACGTTGTAGATATAAGATCATTTATTATTTTTGTTCGGGAAGATACATTTTTAGTTTTTTTTTCCTCATTATAGTTTAAAGAGTTAATTTTTTGTTTTTCAATTTTGCTGTTTCGTTTTAAATTATCAATCACCTCGGTTGGGTGAGTAGAGGCATTGTTCTTGCAATTAGTTTATTTTTTTGTAAATTTCTTTAACGCTTAGTTTATTTTAATTTGAAACCACGTGGACTGAATTTGTAAGATTTTGTATAATCTTTCTGAACAAACGAATCTTTTGCTTTGTATAGGAAATAGCATTGCCCTATTTTAATTTAGAATCAAGTGCAGTCTTTATTTTAGGCCAGAACCTTGAGTTCACGGTTTTGTTCTGCACATTTGTAATATAACCCATTTGGAAAATAAAAATTTGTTTGTTAATTAACGTTGTTGAGTTGAAAATTCTGTTCTTTTATTTTATATTAAACCTTTTCAATTTTTCGGGCATTTAAGAAAGTCTAATTTCATTCACTCACAATTTAGTTTTCGTGGTTAGATTCAAGTTTTAATTCGGGAGGGTAACTCTGAGGTTAATAGTTCGTTTGTTCAATTTAAAAATTTTATCCGTTGAGCTAGCTAAATTTCTATTTTTCTTTTTCATTTTAAAATTCATTTAGCATTTTTAATTAATTCAGCCAGTACACAGCAGTATACAATATAGCAAGTAAGTATCATACAGATATGTAAATCAAAATTCATGTGTAATAAATTTTACTGATACATGAATGACAATGAAACTTTAGGTAAAATTACTGGATATATGGAAGATACTAAAGAAAATTGTATTACTGAATATTTCTTTAGAAGAATGCCAAGACCGAGATACAGAAGAAGAAATAAGAATCATGACAAGTCTTTACAGAGTGAGTCACAGTAACAAAAAAATATTTTGAGTTTAATAGTTATAAATAAACTGTGTTTACCTAAATATAATAAAAAAAAAATTATAGATCATAACAATAACAGCTCAAGGTGGACACATGAAGGTATATTTTTATTATTGACATTGTTGAAGGTATCATTTCCCTTTTTAACTCCAGTAAAAAAAAAAAAAAAATAAATCTAAAAAATTATGAATACAGCATATACATTTAGTGGTGAGGAGCGTAATATAAAATTTAGGAATTTAAAGAAGACGTACAAAAGAATTAAAGACAATAATAAAGAAACGGGCAGGGCAAATATTTCATGGGCATATTTTGATAGGTTTGATAATATTTTTGGAAATACTCATGCTGTTGAACCTATTGCTTTAGCAGGAAATATGTGTGATATTACATCATCACCTTATTAAGTATAATACATTGACACAAATGCCTATGTCTACATGCATAGTTTTAACATTAGGATTCTCCTGAGAGCAGCACATCTTCAACACCAACTTCAACACATGGACAGAAGAGGCGGTGAAACAACATTGACGACGAACCCATATGGATGAAGAGCTTTAGAAAGGAGTAAGCAAACAAAAAATGGCTGTTTTAAAAGAACTTATTGAAGTGTTATCAAATAATTAAATAGTTTATTAAAAAAAAGTTTACAGTTGTTCTAAAATCATATTTCGTTTTATTACACCATTACAATCTCTATCATTATTAATTTCACTTTGATAAAGTTCATGCTCAATTTAGATACTCATATCATCATTTCTCATAATGCAAATATTATGGAGGACACAACAAGCTACAATAACTTTTGGAATGACTTCTGTATTGTATACATTAATATGTTTAAGTATTCGGTATTATTATATTCAGTATTATTTCCCTTTAACAATGCAAAGCATTGCTCAATAAATACCCGTGTTGATGACAACTTAAAGTTGTAATTTTTCTGTTTTTTCGTCAAATGTCCATTGTCACGAAATGGTGTTAATAGATGTGTCGTACATTTATATGCAGAATCCCCTAAAATATAACACTTATTGTTAGTATTAGGGAACAACTCATGTGGTGAAGTTTCAATTTTACGCCCTAAAGGTGAATTATAAAACATGCGTGCGTCATGCACACTACCAGGGTAACGTGAAAGAAAATTGCAAGGATAATGTACTGCGTGGACTATTGACTAATAACTTACCAGCAAATACATCTCTGAACATATAATCAGATGTGCAAACTAAGGATTGTATACCGATAAATTGACCAAAAAACGTTCGGTAAATTTACCGGTAAATTATAAAAATTTACCGGTAATTCGGTAAATGAAAAATCCATACCAGAAATTTTTATCTACGAAATTTTGTGTTTATAGATATGTATTTAAAGGTCTAAAGGGACATTGAAAATTAAAAAAAAAACAGGTAAGTGTAAGTAACAATATACCCACTTATTAATTTTATGGGAGATGTTTTTTATTTAATTTTAATTTAAACTTTCTTGAGATTCAGAACCGCTGTAATGCCCTAGAATAGAGAATATAGAAAACAAACTGACAAAAACTTTTGATTAGAAACGTATAACCCCCATTCTACCGAGTTAGTCAGAAAGAGAAGGAATCAAAAAATTCTCAAAAAAAAGCAAAAAATTGAAAAAAAGGTCGTGTAGAACATAAAAGAAATAAGAATGGAAACAAGATGGATAACGAAAAGCAACGCAAAGAAAAGCGAGATTAATGTTCATTAGTTGCTAGGACGGTAGGAAGCAAAACACCCCGCTTTCCCTACCTGCCTTTGTCAAAAAGTACAATTTCAATTCTCTCATTTTATGGTTTTTTGTGTGAATTTTATTTATCTCTCGAAAAAAGTTGAGTTAGCATATGTGATTTGTGCTCTCGAGTTTTTTTAAGATTTTTAAAAGTTTAAAATCGTCTTTCTTAAAGACTAAGTAAATGTCTCATTTTTTAATATTTAAAAATAATAATATATAAGAACAACATTTCACGTATTTAAATTAATAGCAATTTTGAATACACCACATTATGAGAGAACATTAATGCAACATTGTTGTAAAATAATATTAAAATTTGAACCTTAAATATTTGGTTTTACTTCTTACAACTGTTTAAAATAATTAAATACAAATATTTATTACAAAATTCTAATATTATGCCTTAAGATTGTGTAAAATATGTATTATTCTAGCCTAACTTCTAACCCTATTTTATTGGGGAATCCCCATTAATGTCACACAACAACAAAAAAATTACCGGTAATTTACCGGTAAACCGGTATTTTCATTTTCATTTACCGAATTACCGGTACCGTTTTGTCTAACTGATAAACACCGTTGAATTCCTTTCCTACCAAAAGCTTGGGCAGACCTTATCTGCAAAATATTTCAAGTAGATATTGTTCTGACTTTTTAAATAAATTTAAATATTTTTTTAATCCCAATGTACCTACACTTGACACTATTGACAACTATTTTAGTGCCTATTACATTGTATTTTACACCTAACGAACATAAACTTCAAAATAACATCCTCCCAAATCATCACAAACTTTATAACGCCTGCTCTTTCCAATGCATATTTCCAATCGAACGTTACAACCGCCATTAACCTAAATGGCGTTCTATTGGGAATAAAGGCTAACGGTTATTTATATAAGGACATATTACGCAAAGGAAACATAAATTTTGTAATATTCCAAAGCGCACAGATACGTAGTTGTTGTTCGATGCGTTGGAAGGACCAGATACTTGTGTGTGAAGACTCGGCAATCGAAAATAATAATTAACACTTAACAACGGCCCACGTATGACACTCTCTTAAAGCATTTTATGGATATCTGCTAGATTCAATAGATACATACCATGTAAGAAGATTTAAATAAGTACGTTGCATAATACTTAATAGATGGCAAAATTGCTTGTTGTTATCTATATCGGTTTGGGTATGTGTTCTACTATAATATGTTGCTTTTGTTACATATACTGAAACTCCAATATGTAACAAGAAAATTACCCATAAACATTTCTCAATTACTTTCGTCTGTACCATCTAGTTCGCGCAGAAATGTTCGCATGTCTGATCTCCCACTTACGGTGGACCGAGAGTGGATTTCTGTATACTTTTAATGGATCAAGAGCAGGTGCAACTTGGAAGCAATTATACGTTAATATAATATAATACCAGCCCTGACTACGTCTAATGGTCTAACGAACATAACGAGCCGTGACACGTTATATATTACTCGTAATTAGATTTATAGCAGATGACAAATAGCGCATTATGAATTCCGATTATGTAATGCATAATTAAATGTAAAGTGACGCCCAAACGATTTTGTTTTGTTATGGTACTCTTGATGCAATGCAGGGGCGGAATATGTTTTTTTTTTTCTGTAGAGTTCTGATGAATAATGCATCACGCTTCATACACTTTACATGTTTATGATACATGTATTGTATCAACTTTTTTTAATTCAGAATATTGTTATTAAAAAGCAATTGCTTTAATATACAATTTATTTTATATTACACTGTAATACAAAGAAATTCACACACCTTCTTATATCTTAAAATACATCACATGCTATGTAATTCTTTACATATTCGAGTTTTACAAGTAATTTAACAAAATTACTATATACAGGGTGTCAATTTACATTATGTAAAATTATGTGTAAGGTAACTGCACTAGTGGCTGACACACTGAGAAAAGAGATTGCATTAAATGAAAAGTTTCATAACTTTTGGTTTTTATCATGTTCAACGAAACGAATACCCTTTCTCAGAAAAATGTTTATGTTAATTGAAAGTAGCGTGGTGTTTTGCCGAAAGACTATTTTCTTCTTAAGTACATGCTTTTCGACGAAAAGTAACCGTAATTAAATGAAGTGCACCTTAGTTTTGATTAATATTTTATAATGTTTATAACTTCTGTTTAAGTAAGGCAATACACATTACATATTATATTGTTATTATTATGTACATATTTAACAACATATTTTAGTTCCTTTTAAGTATTATTGAATTATAAAACACGTAGTGTTTAAATAAAAAAGCCGGACGTTTTGGTTTATTTGCGCGCGCACGCATGTATATACATTGATTTAAAACTTTTGCCTTTTAACGGAAAATGCAAGCACCTGTATTCAAGCTGAGTGTTTTTTTACGCGGAAGTATTTTAGTTTTATTCCTGTTCCCACGTGCATAAGTCTTAGATACACAAACAATAATGAACAAAAGTGAATAATATTCAGAGATAATTGGAACCTTTTCATTTAATTCTGATTTACTTATAAACCAAGGAACTTTACAGTAGTATATAGTGCTTGAAGGTTTTAAAACTGTTATACACAGGAAAAACGATCTTGCTGTTTTCAACCATTTTTCATGCATTTGGTTACAGTTACTAAATTATTACTTGATTTAGGAATACAAAAAATATTCCTGTATTCAATCAAGCAAATAATTTGGTTAGTAGATTTATTTGAAGCTAGCGCAGTATTTATTAATTTAACTAAATATTTACATGGAAGTAAAAATAAATATCGCATTTTATTTTCGTATAGCAGTTTTCTCCCCATATAGTACAGCAGATGAGCAGATATACTTATGTGTAGTAGAGAAATTGTCGCATAGATGGCGCATCTCCTATTTCATTCCAGTGACAGATAATATTTCGCACAAAATAGGCTGGAAACTACGATCGTAACACACTAATACTGGTATATTTACTAGAACAATATCTGATAGGAGTCATCGCCATTGAAAAGACGATTTCTTTAACAGCACACTAGAATGCTACGGTGGTCAACTGCGACCAACTCCCTCAAAACTACTAGGCCTGACAACATTCTACCGGCAAATTCCTTTTGGAGATACTTCATTTTCATTTCGATTAAATATGATCACTGCATTTTGTTGTGTTTACGCTTAAGTCTAAAATGAATAAATGTTTATAAGAAAAAGGAAAAGCTCTTGAATCAACATGCTTACGATTTTCTGCCAATCTGCATAGTTTTCAAAATCAAAATAAAGAGGACTTGAATCAACTATCAATATCTTTCACTTAAAAGAATAAACTGTTTCAACGAAAAATATATTATTTCCGAAGAAATGCGTGAATTTAAAATTATATTCCTTTTAAAGAAAACACCAAATCATTTGGCCATATAGAAAACGCAAAAACTTTTGGTTTAATGCAATTCCTTTAAAAAGAAAAGGATATTTCTCTCAGTGCGGACATTGCAAAAATAAAATTAGAAGTAGTAATACCCAAACGCACGCATTGTGACCGATCTAATAAATATCATCGCATCCAAAGCCAAAGTTTACCTTTGACGCCCTAATACTGTAATTTTCATAACAGAAGTTGATGGTCAACTCTGTTGAAAGCTTTGCTAAGGCCTGTGTAGGTTGAATCCATCTGACCGCCCTTTTCCAGAGATTCCAATATAAATTAAAAGGTTAATTTAGGTACTACGACCATGGTATAAAACCATGTTATTCAGGAATTATATTAATAGAGAACGTAGACATTATTCTATAAGCGACGATAGATTCCAATACTTTGCTTAAAGCTGGTAATGCACTAATTGGGTGATAGTTCTGAATGTCCGACCGATTACCAGGTTTAAATAGCGGTACTACAAAGACAGTTTTCCATTGTTGCGGAAAAATTGCAGAGGTTAAGGATAAATTATAAAGTAATGAAATTGGTAAAGTTAACGAAGGACTACAATGTTTCAGGAAATAGGGTGGTATGTCGTTAGAGCCAGAAAAAGAGGAATAGGACAAAGTTGATAACCTTTGAAAAACAATATCAGTATTTAAATCAAACATTATAGAGATAAAGTGTGAATTATAGTAGTGCATAAGATTTAAATTATTTGTGACAAAATTAGAGTGAATAGAGTATACATATTGAAAATAATTTGCAAACATATTACATATAACATTCAAATCATCAGAAGAGTTATCATTATAAAACATTGTTTTCGGTAAGCCATATGTCCTACGTTTATTATTTATGAAATTCCAGAAAATTTTTGGGTTAAGGTGTACATTATTTTGTGAAAAGATAAGTAATTGTTGTAATCTTTCTTTAAATGCCAATCTTAGAAGCAGTGCGCAATTGTTTGTAAGTATTTAAGACAAATATACAGGGTGTATCAGATATAGAGGTAAATATAATAATATGTCTTAGAAAAGTCTTAATGCACAGGGAGTCTATCTGTAAGCATTAACGAGGAAAAACATATTTTGTAAATGCCGTGGGCTAGAGTCGCACCTGTGCCCAACCTAAATGCTGTCCCGAGTATACCCCCACATACCACTATCATTCAGCCATTATCGCTGTTAGTTTTGTGTGGATCGCCGCTTGGAGTGCAAGCCACTTCGAACATTTTATTTAAATTCTTCCCGTCTCAAAAAAAAATGATCCTTTTCAGGACCATCATGATTTCATATAAAGAAAATCGAAGCTTGATGCATTGGCAAAAATGCGGGAATGTATAGATTCATTTTCGCGCGATATCATAGTAAAAAGGCGTGTTTGCAAATTTTCTGTATCTACATTTATTTCTGTGTAATTCGATTCAATTCATTTTGCATTATTTGATTAAATAAATCCAAAAAGAAATAACTCAGATTCATGTGGTTATTAACAACTAACTCTCGATTCGACAAAGCAAAAGAAAAATATTTACGTTTTTTGCAACTACTGAAGTTGCATATTCGGTGAAACTCGAACGTCTTATCAGGATATTAAAAATAATACTTTGTAGACTTACGTAGAATGCTCTTAACAAAAAAGGAATGTTTATTTTATAAAAAGAAGAAATTTAAAATGCCTCAGTTTTGCTATTTTTACAAGGGTCTTTATTTATTGAGAATGACGTTAAATAAACCTACGGCACACCATTAAGAATAATACTGAATGAGTGCAATGTATTTATACATAATACCACGTTTAGCGGGTGCTTAACATGACGTTTCCTTGCATCAGGCCCGGACTAAAGAATTTTTGGCTCTAAATTTTACTTTTTTTTATTCTTTAATGATGAAATCCGGTTTCGGTGGGTTTGTGCTTTATATGTCATGTAGTTAACACCCAAGCAAAATTTACTTTTTTATTTGATACACCCTGTATTGCTACGGTTACGTCTGAACCTCTTAAACGCATAATTTTCTTTTTTAATAGTTGTTTGGTTTCTGGTGAGAACCAACTAGGATAGTTAAATGACTGACATAACATGGAAAAGAAATAACAATCTCAGCGTCATTCGATATTTTGACATTTATTCGATTGTAAAAGGTGAATTTATGGAAAAAATGGAAAAAAACTATCAGCCAAACAACGAATTGAAGTTTGATGAAGAACTTTTATGGTTCGTCGCCAAGATATTTCGTATCTAAATGGTCACACGTGTATAAATTAAATTATTTATCAATTTACATGTCGTGATATGTTGAAAATAGGGTTTTTTTGGAAGAAAAAGTTTACCTTCGTATTATATTAACGAATTTGTGGAATGACACTTAATACTTTTTGACCGTAGTTGCATATATTCTATGCCATCCATGCAAAGCTGCATTTTTCATTTGTATCAATTTTTTTCATAAAATTCACATCAATTAACCAAAATTTTACCTTAAGAAACCCATAGAGATCCATCGTAAGTAACTATAGCTAAATATTCTTCGAAAGATTATCATTAAGTCATAACCTCACTGGTGCACTAAAATCTTTCACGCAATCCCAGCCGTTCTGGCGCACTTCTCTACCTGTCAAAATAGACGAATCAATCATCGTCATCACTTGTCCTGTTGCGGTCATCACGTCACCACGACGAGTAGAATCGCGACGCACTGATTACGACGGCGCCGACCAACGGGAAGAGGCAGACCGCATCATCATCAGAAGGTGGGAAACAATAGAAGAACGTCGTACGTCGCGCCTCATCGCCGAGCGGTTTTATCGCGGTTGGCCGCGAACTTTTCGGTTTTTCGCGTTTCAACCGTTCGCGACACGAAAAATCGAAGCTCGCCGTCGACCAACACCGTGGACGAAGAGACGGGCTCAGCAGAGAACGCGTCTCCTTTCCATTGCAAGGCTCAATTTACTGCATTAATCACGTAAATACGCTCAGAATGTGTAGGTTTTCATTCAGGGCGGGCATATTGCGAGACAAGAGAATTCCACCACGGTTATTGTTTCTAATTGAACATTAAACTCTCTAACATTAAGTTCGTTTCAATCTCCATATGTATCCCAGTGACCAACTATATTTATTTCATATTTTATAATTATTTAAAAAATATTAATATAAAATATATTATAGAAAATATATTAGGAAAACATTTAAAAAATATATATGTTATGTAGCATTAATAATATTTTATTGCAAATGTTTTCTCAATATATTTTTCATAACTCTGCAAGAATATTTTGCTTTGTATTTCTGTAAATATTTATTTCATATAAAAAAAAAGAATTGAATTTTTGCTTTTGTATATTTGGTGCGTAGGACGAATAATATAAAATGGGTAAAATATGCATACATATTAAGTAGGTATGTACCTATTTAAAATGATAGTTTAAAGATTAAATTAGATAATATATATCTAATATGATTTAATTAGTATCTAAGTTGAGCGCTGTAACTTTTCTATTAATATATATGCGTTTTGTATTATATTATTTGTAATATTTGTAAGTTGCGAACGTCAACACAACACCGCAATTCATTACGGTGCCGGTGTTATATGATTTAGTATTGTTTATTGCGTCTATGGATTAGGTACATAGAATGCATACGCGCACGTGCGTATCATCAAAGTTTTCATTCGTTTGTCCGTTACATGTTATAGTTTATAATAGTATACGATTAGGGCAGATTAGGGTTAACTGTGTTATTAATTGTTGCGGGGTGTGTTTTAGTGTTTGTGGTGACTACGAGGTAAGCAAAACTTTGAACATGTCATGGCATTTATAAGATAATTGGAATGCTCAATATCGCTATGTACAGAAAATCGTTTAATAATATAATTGTAGGAATTTTATGCATCATATATGTACTGCATCTACCAGATAAATTGCTAGTTGATTTTCTTAACAGATTCATCTCGGTAGATAAGCGTCATAACCTCAAATAGAGGTTAGAATACGTTGTGTTTTTATTGTTTGTACGTAGAATGTTTCAAATATTATGAAATAAAGTAAAAATCAGTATCGTAAGTATTAGAATGTAGCTACCACTCCAATTATTGTAAATGCTCCAAATGTATTAGTAGGTGTTGATAATGTTGTACGATGTTTTATTCATGGTATGATCTAATACAATTGGCATTGTTTTAGAGGCCACAAGGAAACGCCATGAGAGTGCCACTACCGAAGGTATGAAAAAAACCATAGGGTTGTACCTGGCACCAGCCAAGGCTAGACTTAAAAATGAGTATTTTTCATTTTTATTGGCTTATTCAAATAAAATGATAATAAATACGTTTGTTTTTTATTTAGAACACGTCAATTAAAAAATAGTGATTAATTTGATAAACCATCAGTATGCCTTAAAAGATGCCAGAATTATTGATTATTAACTTGTATGGTGAGTGTGAAAAAACGAGTTCTTGCCTTTCAGACAACTCGATGTATGTTTCAACTTTTCGTTATCGACGTTATACATTCTAAATAAGCAAGAACAATTTTAGTTCATTTTGACAAATTAAATAGATTGCATAAAAAATCTCAATTTTCATATAAATATTTTACAAATATTTTCGAAAAAAATAGCGCTTACATTAATTTTAAAATATGGAATAAATATTTTAATTGAATATTTTATCTATATTTAGAAAAAAATATGAAAAATATATTCAAAAACCTCTCACGAAAAAAATTTATAAAATATATTTTTAAAAATATCTATGTAATATTTCTGGCTGTTAGGGTAGTATGAAATTTAATAGAAACTGTGTACATACTAAAAATTTTTAGTGAAATTCGCATACCATTTTGGCGCAATTTAGTGCCCATAAAACCGATTTTCTATAATGAATTAATACCACCCACTAATAATCAGTATAATAGTTCTAAAATAACAAGAAAACAGAACCACGTGTGTCATTTCTGCTTACGTCTGATTTGAACCAAAACATTCTAAGTTAACGCATGCGCGGCTTGCTTATTTGCTTACCACTTGAAAACTATTATATTTATGACTTTCCAAGTTGTAAGAAATTTTAAGTTTTTCCTAAGAGATATTAATATTTTTCTTGATGATATTACAATGTCACAGATTTTTTTCTAAGAAACAGAAATTTTTCTATAATATTCACGTATTATTTCTAACATTTCGACATTTTCCTTAAGTTTCTGTACACCCCCATTCAGTGCGGAAAATTATCTAAAAAAGTGATTTTTATCAAGAAAAATTACCTACTTTTTTTAGGGTGTAAATAAATTGGGGTTTTGTTTTCTAATGTAACTCATAATTCTGCATTTACTGACATTTAGTTGCAGACCACTACACAACCAAACAGACGATCTACCAGATTCTGTGGATAATAACAACACTGTAAAAAAATTGCAGTAAAATTACATGTAAAATCGTTGGTAACAAAGTTGCCTACAATTTTACATGTAAATTTGCTTCATAAGGTAAAATTTCTACCATCTAATAAATTTCACATGCTGATGTGTTTTTCAAAGATTGTACTGTAAAATTCGTATGTAATATTTATATGAACTCTATATTTACCGAACACTGAAGTAATTTTCATATGTATTTTTATAAAGAGAGCAAGCAGCTTACCTAATTCTTTTATAGCACCTAATAGGTCATACTGAATCGCTCAACCAGAGATCAAGAATGAACACGCTTACGCGAAACCTACGATTGTTTGTGACGTACATGATATCATTGAGCCAATAATAAGTTCGACAAACGAATAGAATTACCTACGGGGTACAGATAAATAATCCAATAACCAATCACATTGCGGCGTATGAATTTCGTATTTTTCATGATATCTTCAGTTTTACCCGAAAATTCAAATAAAAACAAATAAATGTAAAAGATCTTCATATTTTTACAGCAAAATTAATAGTTCACTAGTAAAATTACTTTTAAAGTGCACTAAATACCCCAAAAAAATGTCAATTTTACACTTTTAAGTAAATTTTGAGAGTAAATACAAAATTGTACATATTTTTTCCTGTATTTCCCTTTTGAATTTTTTGTTACATCTTAAACTTACATGAAAAAGCTATAAATTTTACCGAAATTTCTTTTTCCATGTTAAATATCCTAGAAAAAACATGTAAAACAAAATTTACATGATTTATTGTGGTAAATTCAGAACGTTATTACATGTAATATTCCTGATTTACCTTGGCAAAATTACTGTAATTTTTTACAGTGAACCATTGAACGAAGTTACTGTGGTGAAATTGTTAAGATCATCATCCCAAAGATACATTTACCCAGTATGAATATAAAATCCATTAAATCATCAATAAACATGAGCCGTCCAAGATCGGTACCTTGTGGAACCCCCGAGATGACATGAAACATTTGTGATTTGTAGCCGTTGTAAGTCAAGAGATTCATTCAAGTTCATTTGAAAATCTGTGAGAGTTCTTAATACATGCTTACAGTATTACAGGTAATCTTACAAACACTACACATATGCACAGAATGCCACCATTAGACAGGTAACCTCCGAGCACTTTCAATATGTCTGTGTACATTAGTTTCCATTTGTCTACAGGAATCGAATTGAGCACGTGTACATTAGATAAAATGTGCGACATTGGTTACTGTAGATGGTTTTTCCACGAATCCGTGTCGATTTGTCGACTTTTCATCAATGGGTCTGTTTTGGAATAAAGAACAGATTCAAAAGTCTTGACAAAGGTATTGGACAAATTAAAGATCTTCAGAACTATCCAACAGTCAGGGCACTAAGAAGTTCGAAATACCTTGCAGTCATCTTATCTTCAGAGCTTTCTGTTGGTAGTAGCAGACTCTACCTCGGTAACCATAGGTATGATTCACTATTAATTGTGTCTCTAATGTAAACATCGCCAAAGTAATCAATGAATATAGCCAACAAACATTCATTTATTGTTAGTATCAAATGTAACCCTCAGATCTTTTGTGGTATAGCAGCAACTAATTGTAAGTATTGTAGCATGCAACGAATAATAAAATTGTGTTATTATATCTTACAATATGGAGCTTTACGCATTGCTCCCTGTCAATTGAGTAAGATTTAAATGACTGAAATAGTTGAAAGTAGTTAGATCCATAGTTTTAAGTTTCTTCAATAAAATATAATGATCAATTGCATCAAATACTTTTTGGAAATACATCAATTTGTCCCTGCTTATCTATAATACCTAAAGCATGGTGATTCAAATAATTCGAGTCAGTTATTGTGGACCACATAGCCATAAAATCATGTTGTGTTGGAGATATAAAACGTCTGTGTGATTTAAGTGATTGTAAATATAATTGCAAAGATTTACAGATAGCACGCACAGTCAATTTTCTATCTCGTCGCAATTGAACTGTTTACTTGCTGAGCTTATTTACTTTTATAGTATTCAGTACTCAGTGCAGTAAATGTTGGCACTTCCCATCTCTTTCTTCAGATTCTCTTGGGCATAAACACTGATGACAAATATTTTTTTACTGGAAAACGGTTGAGATTTGCTACCTAGAAAGTCGACAGTTCAGGCTAATAACCCTTAACTTTGCCATTTCATCTTCTCGTTTCTATTATTGTTATTGCCACAATACTTACGTTGGATTTTTTTCTTTGGTGGAATGATCACGTTCCAAGGTAAATGAGCAAGTCGCGTTGCGGAACGGCTCCGTGTAAATGGTGGTACGGATGTTGCGTGGACCTGTCAAGTGTCCACGTGGGTGGACCAGTGTTCTATCTGTGTTTTTATCCCCCCGACACCGCCGTCCCCACCACTAACCACGAGGCGCGCAACTCGCCTCTCTCTCCCACCAGTTCGTACCGTACCTTCAGATCTTCACGCCTTTCTAAAGAATGCTAATAAGTTGTGGCGCGAATTAATATACATGTATTGATCAAATAAATACGATGCATAATATGTTCATATTAGGTGTAGGTGCATAATTATGTATGAATAAAATCGTTCCATCATGGAAAAATTAATTATTTATCAGTAGTCGTAAGACGCATAGGTATATACAATGCAAAACACTTCAAATGGAAAATAGCAGGATACACTTTTCCCAACGCCCTTTCCTTTTTTTTTTTAATCTAAAAAATACGACTTATCGAACTCTTCAAAATAGGGTTCTGTCTTGAGCAGTTTTTTTTTTCCTGAGTCAGATATTGATGTTGAGGAACAGATAGAAGTCGCAAGGAGCCAGATCAGGCGAGTACGGTGGATGCGGGAGCGATTCGTAACGCAATTTTCGGTCCAATAAGTTACTGTAGAACTTCGCCGTGATTGTTCTCCTCTTTTCTGGAAAGTCTATCGGCCGTTTGCACCGTTCGTGATTAAGTTGTAATTAAAATTTAATCATAATTAAAGTTGAATTTCCCTTGCACCCACTGCTTAACTAATAATTAAATCCTTTATTAAATTTAAATTTAAAAAAGGATTTAAATTTAAATTCGTCATTATCTTTAATCAGTACCCAAGGTACGAATTAACTCATAATTAAAGTTGGCGCAAGCGTAGTTTCTGTTTACAATTGTGTTTATAGGCGATTATAGGTTATGTTATGCGGTTTGGTTATAATACAAATATCTGTGACTGTAAATTGAAATAGTTGGCTAATTAAAGTGTTCACTTTGAAGATTAGGGCAAGGAATAGCGGCGTGCAAGAAGTGTATATTTTGGCATGGTTTTAGAAATTCCAAGGTAAATCAAAAATTAATTCCCGAAATAAAAAACTAACAATAAATGTATTTAAGATTACTCGTGGTTTCAGGTGGGAATGACCCGGAGGTATTTCGTAATAGGCAAGGATATCTTTTTAAGAAATTCACAATTTTTATGTGATGCTAATTTAAAAATAATGGATATCGTAGTACGATAGCCTTTAACGATCCATTCTTTTCCGTAAGCGACAATGGATATGCCTCAAAAACATATTTATTGACACACTGTTAAATTCTGAAATAGTTGTGAAAAATCGTTATAATGAAAGCCATATTACAACACACACTGTCTTTGAAAGTATGTTTCTAAGAAGAATGTTTTTCATTACTGGCATATGGTTGTCGCTTAAAGCTGGATACCTTTATGGCAGTGGTAGCTGGTACCTCAGTATTGCACAATATAGCCATAAATGTTGGTAAAGAGGAAGTCAATGAAGAAAAATTAAATCAAGTAATTTTAAATGGACAACTTCATGAGATTAATTATGACGCTGTTGATGATGTACCTGCTGCGACCCAGGCATTACTAATTAATGATTATTTCAACAATTTGTAATTCATTGCTATATAGAAATTAACTTTTGAACATTTCTTTTTGTATTTGTTTTCTTTGGCTTTTGTATAAACGAAATATATTTTATTTACTCTAAATGCATCATCACTTTGATTTTTTTTAAAGAAATATTGTTTACGTAATTAACCATTTATTTATTAAATAAAAGGAACAAAATATATAAGGAAATGATGGTAATAATAAAATAATTCAAACAAGTAATAGCAGAGGTCAAATAAAGTATCAAAAATTGGAGCATTTGCAGAACAAACAAATAAAAGAATTCCATAATGAAAAAAAACCTGCATTCACATATTAATTTCCATTTTAAAACTACTACTCAACTTTTTTTTATTTCAATATCTAATTCTGTAGCAATTTTCTTCAACTTAAATTCCAATAACTTTCAAATGCCGCTTAAAATCGCACATTCGCATAGCGGCAATTACTTAACGCACTACCAACCTATATTTCTGTCGCAAACTTTTTAATCAACTAATCATTAATTAAATTTGTTCGGTGCAATCCTATTTCATATTTAATTCGTAATTAAATTTAATCTTTGATTAGTTAATTAAAATGTTAATCACAGACGGTGCAAACGGCCGTCTGATAATACTTACCTGCTTAATCTAAGCATTTCTACTATTCAAGGGTAATAATTACCTACAAATTTTGTGTCTGCAACACCAAAAAACCTCGGTAGGGGAAAATTATAATAAATAATAAATAAAGAAATATGTAATTAAATAAATTTACTGTCATATTTTATAGTTTTACAATGTTTGGGAGAAGGTAGCGTATCGTGGTACTCCAGGAGTGCGCACGGGATATTGATGCGTAGAGGTATAGATGTTATGCGTATCCGTCGTTGCGACCGGTGTTCTCGAGATACTTCCCACTTAATGCCTGGGCCTGGAATCTAGTCGGCGTTGGTTAGTAATATAATTTCAATCAGTATAATAATTTGCTGGTATTACCTACTGAAAACTAATAACCAGTAAATACCTACATATGTTTGTTAATGTACACACCTACCATGTTCATATATTATCGACACAATGGCGCTGACTCTAAGTATTATTTCAAAGTTTTTTAAACCAGTAATCCCCTAATATTAGATAACACGTATGCGCTTACCTTCGAATATTTTAATGGTAGCATCTGTGCATCAGCCCCATTCCACCCCATTCTCTAAGTAGCTGTGTAATGGCTGAGGTATCCATTTAGATTTACTTACACTCACGACCAACAACACTGTTCGCTGCTCAATCAAAAAGTGGCGCCAAGCAAAGCGTATGTATATGCAACAACCCCTAAACCTCCCCTAAAAAAGAGGAAACCAATGACAGATAAGTTTTAATGCAATAAAGGGTGGGGTAAAATTCGTTTCAAATGTTTCAATATTATGGTAATTTCAATTTGATATTTCACGTTTTCAGTACAAAACATTTAATAATTTTATATAATAATTCATTATACCAAACGTTTAAGGGATTTTATTTTGAATCTACAGACTTTCTCACTATGAGTGCATAGATTTATTCCCTACAACAATATTAACAATGGTCATTTGGAGGAAGTATACTTCAATGTAAATATTTATACTATTTGTTCTAAGAGTATATTGAGTTTTCAGAGAATTTACTATGTTTATGTTCTAACCAACAAGATTTAGTTCATTTAAATATATTTATATTAAGTTAGCTAGTTAGTTTTTTTTTTATTCCTGTTAGTTATTCAGATTGATAATAGATTTTTTGTGTGTAGAGCATTCCAAAATTGAACACACCCTAATTGTTTAAAAAAAAACATTGTAATTATTTTTTGTAATATAAACTAATTGAATCTTAATTCATTCCTTCCTTGGAAACTTCCAGCAAGGACTATTTACAAAATTTGCCTTTGATGAAATGAGTATGACAAAATATTTTATCAACACAATAAGAGTCCACACATAGCAGACACTGGTGATAACTTTTTGCAAAAAACATTTTATGATCAATGGATTGCAATTAATGAACCAATCTTTTGTTTTTGTTTGGGAAACTATAAAAACGCATAACAACTTTCATCGCGGTCATTCAGTAAACCAAATAGAGCTGTTAAATAAAACTGGTGTTCGTTATAACAATAACATATTTCATTGAGCCAATCAAGCCACCATTTTATTTTTAATGATTTTGGTTTAATTAATACAATTAATGATGATGATTCTGTAGATTCCGTCGTCATTTAATAGAATCTTTTTCATTGATTTGATGAACGCGTCCTTTGGACCAATTTTAATGCTTTATTTCATGTGAACAATGATTTCTTTTATTGTTTCAGGACCAATTTTTGGTTCAGTAAAGGTAAATCCATTTTGGTTAAAACTTGCCCGGTTGTTTTGAATACCGAGCCTTTAAGAAAAAGTAACTACACAGAGATTCAAAATGATTGTCAATTCCGCTCCTATAAATAGTAACAGGTTGTAGGTATATGCCGCGTGTTTGTAATGAAGGTTTGAACTAAGTCAGTGTTGGAACATAAGAAAGTAAACGGATCTATCATAAATAAGGAAAACGTAACCTATATTTGAACTCGCATTATATAAACGACTATGGATTGGTGTTTCTGCTTGTAAACATGAAATGTAATTAATTTAACTTTACTAAATTATGATTTTACAATTCAGTACTAACTGGTGTTTAACTAAATTTATTTATTACTTTAAATTATAACATACAATTAGTATAATTATTAAGTGACAAATCTGCATCTCTCAGTTCTTCTATGGTTTGCATGCGGTTTCTATAGATCCCATTTTTTAGATAGCCGAACATGAAGTAATCTAATGGGGTTAGATCAGGCGATCTTGGTGGCCATCTTTGTGCTCTAACGACCCTGTCAGCAAAAACCTGTTGAAGATATTGGCAGGTTTGTCGACCAGTATGTGCTGGAGCGTTATCGTGCTGAAAATAACCTGCTTCTAGCTCGTTTTCTTGTAACTCTGCAATAAACAATTCCAACATCTGTTGGTAACGTTGGGCTGTTACAGTTTCCTCGAAGAAAATTCTATTATTCGTTGCCTGGACATAGCTAACCAAACTCCAACTTTTACGGGATGCAATTGCGTTTCTCAAAATTCGTGTGGATTTTCTGCAAACCAGATACAATAGTTTTGTAAATTGATATAGTCTGTTAGATAAAACCAGGCTTCATCCGAGAAAAATGATTTGTTTAGCAAGTCATAGTCCCTTAAATTGTTATTAAACCAATTCCTGTGGCGTAGAAACTTTATAGGGATGAAAATGTAACTTTCTTTTGACAGCTCATTGCGCTGAAGTGTATGATAAGCCTATAAAATTATAAAATGTAATAAACTATTTCACTTAATGTTAATATTGATTTTTTACCTGTTCGTTGAGCTAATTACCACAGATAAATTCCCTTATTTTCTTACAGTATTCAGAAATACTATTGTTGGTGATATTAGAAGTAAATATAAACGATTTGAAAAAATTATAAGATAAATAATCGAAAGATACTACAACACGCACGCCAATGTCGCTAAATGTCAAGAAAATTCATTTAATGTGTGAAATTTGTATGTAACTAACTTCGCTCATTAAAGTGGTAATAAGTATAGATAAATTTTTCCGGAAAACAGTTTTTTTCTTGCGACAATCATTTTGAATCACATGGTATATGTTTTTGCTCTGAGTGTTGCACAAATTTCAACATTTAATGGTATATATCATACTTTGAATCTTGTAAAAGGCTTTATTTATTTCAGTGTATAACAAAATATGGATATCTATTTGCCATTTTCGACTTTCATGCATTTCTCGGGAAATAATCTTTTGTCATGCCATGTATAAGACACAACAATTTTTATGCACCGCCTTGATACCTCCAAACTTATGTAAATATTTTGACTGCTAAGTGGGCGTGACATAATATTTAAAATAACTGCTTTCTGCCAACAATAAGCTAAGCTAACTGGATAGATACGTACATATATTGCATGAATACATTTAACAAGTTTGCAGAATAACACCGTATAAACAACACGACCTGTCACTTTGACATTGACAAATGGCGAAATAGATTTACCGCCCACTTATCAGGGACAGTTACTCTAAGAGAGATTTCTTTTACCATTTGTGTAAATTATGAACAGGACAAGGTGCGGATAATCTAATAAATCGCCTTTGTTGCAGTTAAAGTGCACGAATAAATTTCCTAGAAGTCGTGATTTAATATATAACATGCATTTAAGTTACGCCACCTTTAACAATAACTTCCCTTTTAGTAAATTGTAGTTAAACGTAAGAGATTGATACTCCATTTTATAAACTATGAATTACCAATTGTTATGTCTGTTACTTATATGTATGTATATGCATACACATTAAAATATTAGAAATTAAATGACTTGTACACCTTTCAATTTCTAAGTAGACATAAATAATATTAGGTATTTACAATGTTTAAAGTTATGAGAGGAAATTCGACCACAAAAACTTGTATGTTACGATTCCGATATACCTTTATAAATCTACCTGTCTCCCGATAAATATTCGGCCATCAATAGCGATGTGACCGGTTTATTGTTCAACATCTTTCGGAATTTCACCTACGCGAAAATACCATTTGAAGTATTATGGCCGGTATTAATTACATATACATGGACGTTTGTTTCTCTAAAAACGAAAATGGATGATGCCATATGCGATGGTTTTTCCTTAAGCAAATGTAGACAATAAAAGTTGTGTGGGTAGGAACAAGAATTTATTATTTTATATTTTTGATATTTAATAGAATCTGATTGGATAATGCGGGATTAGAAACGTTGCTGATTTGATACGACCAATATAGGATAAGTTGTTAATAGTGGGAAAAAACGCTAAATATAACAATAAATGTTAAAACTCTCTTAAAATTCATCAGAAGATAATTCCGAGAACCGAGAAGTTAATATCTGGCACACAATCAACCCACGTGTTCAACTTTAAGAAATATTCCACGCATGATTAAGCAATTATAACATGTTACGGAATTATTCGTGAACCAATTTATTAATTCTGATTAATCCACTTACGGTCTCGCACTGCTACCAACCTATAATTATGAGAACTTTACTCGATATAGGCTTTGTTAGTTTTCATATTCAGTAATGGTGTTTGTATTTGTTACAAAACGTATGTAGAACTTAGATACACGCATTAAACTTCAATGAAAGAGTATGTATAACCTTCATTTTACGAATAAGTAGATCTTTATTCATAAAACGTTATATGGAGTTTCGCATTATACATGTTACCCAAATTAATGGTGTAATTCTATAATACCTATTATGTACCTATAATGTGTAAATCTGTAAGCAAATGTTATTTAATGTCAAAATAAAAAAAAAACACAAAATCATGTTTGCGAGTTCGGCACCATTCAGTGAGCCCCCAACATTATAACAAATCTTATTAAGATCTTTTTTTGATTTGATTCAATATTTTAGAGATATTCCGTTGTCTCAAGATAAAAAAAAACTCACCCAGTGTATCCATAATATAGCCACTTTTTATGCGTTTACTATTTCCCCTTGACGTAGAGATGGCGCTACACAATCGTTAACTATCAAAGCATTGAATGCAACATCAATAATACTCTTATCTATGACTAGTACCACAAATGCAGAAGCAAATGTAGCGAAGTGGGACGACTCATATATTTGAATATTCTTAATTTAGTCGAGTGTTCCAGGGCGTGCCCGTTGAAGAGTGTTGTTTTATAAGTCGACCCCTTTCCCGATAACATTCCACTTTTAGAATGTATGATACGCTTTTTTTGCATTTTTTTTAACAATTTTTCCTGTTCGTTCACCTTCTTTGCTTTTATTTTTAAAACATTATTTATTCTTAGAGTTTTCCATTTTTTTACTTTTTTGCATTTATTTATTTTTTTAATTTTTTTCGATTTTAAAAAAGCCATTTTTTATTTCTTTTTGATAGTTGTAGTATATTTTTTCATTTTTAAAAACTTTTTTCACATTTAAAGGAAAAAACACTGATATTTTTTCTTCTTTTTTTCTCTA
Source organism: Protaetia brevitarsis (assembly GCA_004143645.1). Lineage (NCBI taxonomy): Eukaryota > Metazoa > Arthropoda > Insecta > Coleoptera > Scarabaeidae > Protaetia > Protaetia brevitarsis. The sequence goes on from RXPK01001455.1 coordinate 105,646, forward strand.
AACCTTTTTAACAGTTTTATTATATTAAAAATTTTTCCATTTATTTATTTTTTACAATTTTTCTATCACTTTTCAAATATTTCACCTTTTTAAAAGAAGGAGGAGGCATACAGTACACAAACCACTTTTTTTATTTGTTACTTTTTTATCCCTTTTTCATTTTCTCATTAAAAAAAAATTATATAAATTTTTAATCTTTTTTATACAGTTTTATTTTTCAATTTTTTAAACTTTTTCACATTTAAAAAAACTGATATTTTTACTTTTTTTTAATTTTCCTCCAAACCTTTTTAACATTTATTTTTGATTATTTTAAAAATTTTTCCATTTGTGTTGTTTTTACAATTCCTCCATCACTTTTTCAAATATTTCACTTTTTTAAAAAAAAAAACCACAATTTCCTACGTTCTTTTATCCTTTTTTCATTTTCTATTTTATACAGTTATAGGTATGTTGTTCCAGTTTCTTAAACTTTTTCCCATTTTTTTTTTTTTCTTCTGACATTTTTTATTTTTTTTTAATTTTCTCCAAACGTTGTATCACTTTTTATTTTTATTTTTTTGATTATTTTTAACATTTATTCATTTTAGCAGTTTTATTATATTAAACACTTTTCCATTTATTTATTTTTTACAATTTTTCTATCACTCTTTCAAATATTTCACCTTTTTAAAAGAAGGCGCAGGCATACAGAACACAAACCACTTTTTTATTTGTTACTTTTTTATCCCTTTTTCATTTTCTCATTAAAAAAAAATATTATATAAATTTTTAATCTTTTTTTATACAGTTTTATTTTTCAATTTTTTTAAACTTTTTCACATTTAAAAAAACTGATTAAAACTTTTTTAAATTTCCTCCAAACCTTTTTAACATTTGTTTTTGATTATTTTTAAATTTTTTCCATTTGTGTTGTTTTTACAATTCTTTTCCGCCACTTTTTCAAATATTTCACTTTTTTTTTTTTTAAACAAACCACGATTTCCTACGTTCTTTTCTCCTTTTTTCATTTTCTCTTTTATACAGTTATAAGTATGTTGTTCCAGTTTCTTAAACTTTTTCGCATTTTTTTTCCTCTGACATTTTTTAATTTTTTTTTTAAATTTCTCCAAACGTTGTACCACTTTTTATTTTTATTTTTTTGATTATTTTTAACATTTATCCATTTGTTTTTTTTTTTGCAATTTTTCTATTACTTTCAAAAATAGTTTAACTTTTTTTAAAAATGCGAGGTATACAAACCATACCTAAACGTGTCAATGATTAGGTATTTACAGTGGGCAGTGGGCGATTCGAGATTTGAATTTATTAAAAACGTAGTACCTGAAATGATTGCTTTTATCCGTACCTGTCTTTATTCTCTATATACATACATTCACACATCTATAAAACATACAACCTCCGCATCTCAACGATTGCACAGGTATAAGTTAATAAACAATAAAAAAAAAGATGTCCGAAAACGATCTTCCTTTTACGGCGATCGTGTTTATTTGTTTGGAGAAGCGCAGAGGCAAACGGTGAGAGGACATAAATCAGATCAGGTGGAAATACGCACCTGGCCGATTCGTTGACCTCGCGCACTCGCCCACGCGCGACTAAACAACAACCAAAGCATTTCGATCATACACATAGGCGCGGATGGATATGACATGACTTAACGTCGGGCTGTATTGATGAAATAGAATATGTAAGAATGAAAGACTTTGCTTTGACACGACACAATATTTTGGATAAGGCAGACAACACACTTATTATAGGGCTGAGATCTTTATAATCCACAACATTGCTTTTTTAGGCAAAGGACTGACTAGAGCTCGCTTCCAACTAGTGGGGAATATATTTTATAGCATATATGAGTTAACAATATGAGTGACGAAAGGCACAACATAAGGAGAACAGATTTAATTTTATTTATGATACCACAAATTGTATCAGTGATTACAACGTCATGAATAACTTTAAGTTAATATCTGTTATAATTTACGAGTATAACTACAGAGGAATTCCGCCCCAATGAAACACCCTGTATATTACAGAATATTCAAATAAATTCTCAATAGGATTGAAAGACAAAAGTGTCCTACCCCTACACCACTGAATGTTTCACCACACGAATATATTATAAACGATTTGATTTTTACAAAGCAAATAAAGAGTCCATATTATCTAGAACCAATTGGAGCAGCTGAAACCAATCATTTGATTTTTTTCTTCATGCTATCCTGAGAATTTTTCTGCAATTATAATCAAGCAATTGATTATCAAGAACAATTATTAACTTTGTTCTTTTTGTCCCTTTGCGTTGGAACACAAGACACTCTTCCAAAATGACATAAATTTAGAACAGCTAACTCTCACAAATACCATGTGATTCAAAATGATTGTCGTAAGAAAAAAACTGTTTTCCGGAAAAAATTATCTATACTTATTACCAATTTAATGAGCGAAGTTAGCTACATACAAATTTCATACATTAAATGAATTTTCTTGACATTTAGCGACATTGGCGTGCGTGTTATAGTATCTTTCGATTATTTATCTTATAATTTTTTTCAAATCGTTTATATTTACATCTAATATCATCAACAATAGTATTTCTGAATACTGTAAGAAAATAAGGAATTTATCTGTGGTAATAGCTCAACAAACAGGTAAAAAAAATCAATATTAACATTAAGTGAAATAGTTTATTACATTTTATAATTTTATAGGCTTATCATACACTTCAGCGCAATGAGTTGTCAAAAGAAAGTTACATTTTCATCCCTATAAAGTTTCTAGGGTACAGGAATTATTACCATTAGATCACGATAGGCGATTGGAATATTGTCATTGGGTTTAATAACAATTTAAGGGACGATGACTTGCTAATCAAATCATTTTTCTCGGATGAAGCCTGGTTTTATCTAACAGACTATATCAATTTACAAAACTATTGTATCTGGTCTGCAGAAAATCCACACGAATTTCGAGAAACGCAATTGCATCCCGTAAAAGTTGGAGTTTGGTTAGCTATGTCCAGGCAACGAATAATTGGGCCAATTTTCTTCGAGGAAACTGTAACAGCCCAACGTTACCAACAGATGTTGGAATTGTTTATTGCAGAGTTACAAGAAAATGAGCTTGAAGCAGGTTATTTTCAGCACGATAATGCTCCAGCACATACTGCTCGACAAACCTGCCAATATCTTCAACAGTTTTTTTGCTGACAGGTTCGTTAGAGCACAAAGATGGCCACCAAGATCGCCTGGTCTAACCCCATTAGATTACTTCATGTTCGGCTATCTAAAAAATAGGATCTATAGAAACTGCATGCATACCATAGAAGAACTCAGAGATGCAGTTTTGTCACTTAATAATTATACTAATTGTATGTTATAATTTAAAGTAATAAATAAATTTAGTTAAACACCAGTTAGTATTGAATTGTAAAATCATAATTTAGTAAAGTTAAATTAATTACATTTCATTTTTACAAACAGAAACACCAATCCATAGTCGTTTATATAATGCGAGTTCAAATATGTTACGTTTTTCCTTATTTATGACAGATCCGTTTACTTTCTTATGTTCCAACACTGACTTAGTTCAAACCTTCATTACAAACACGCGGCATATACCTACACCCTGTTACTATCTATAGGAGCGGAATTGACAATCATTTTGAATCTCTGTGTACTACTCAAAATTAACCAAGCCAGTGCAATATATATGATAAACATTGCGGAAACTGAACTTTAGAAATCTGTTAAAAAAGCTCTTGAAATATTTAATTTCCGAGTGGTGTGTTTTCAATTGCAGGCAATATATGTATGTAGCTATATATATATACAGGGTGTATCAGACAGAGAGGTAAATATGATAATATGTAGCAGCTGTAATCAAATACAACCAAAAAGTCTTAATGCACAGGGGGTCTATCTGTAAGCATTTACGAGAAAACATTTTTTATAAATGCCGTGAGCTAGAGCCGCACCTGTGCCCAATCTAAATGCTGTACCGAGTATACCCCCACATACCACTATCATTCAGCCATTACCGCTGTTAGTTTTGTGTGAATCGCCGCTTGGAGTGCAAGCCACTTCGAACATTTTATTTAAATTCTTCCAGTCTCGAAAAAACGATCCTTTTCAGGACCATCATGATTTCATATAAAGAAAATCGAAGCTTGATGCATCGGCAAAAGCGCGGGAATGTATAGATTCATTTTCGCGCGACATCATAGTAAAAAGCCGTGTTTGCAAATTTTCTGTATCTACATTTATTTCTGTGTAATTCGATTCAATTCATTTTGCGTTATTTGATTAAATAAATCCAAAAGAAATAACTCAGATTCATGTGGTACCGTTTATTAACAACTAACTCTCGATTCGACAAAGCAAAAGAAAAATATTTACGTTTTTTGTAACTACTGAAGTCGCATATCCGATGAAACTCGAACGTCTTATCAGGATATTAAAAATAATACTTTGTAGACTTACGTAGAATGCTCTTAAAAAAAAAAAAGGAATGTTTATTTTATAAAAAGAAGAAATTTAAAATGCCTCAGTTTTGCTATTTTTACAAGAGCACACTGGCCGATTGGCCTTTATTTATTCAGAATGGCGTTAAATGAACTTACGGCATACTATTAAAAATAATACTAAATGAGTGCAATGTATTTGTACATAATACCATACGTTTAGCGGATGCTTAACATGACGTTTCCTTGCATCTGGCCCGGACTAAAGAATTTTTGGCTCTAAATTTTACTTTTTTTTATTCTTTAATGATAAAATCCGGTTTCGGTAGGTTTGTGCTTTATATGTCGTGTAGTTAACACCCAAGCAAAATTTACTTTTTTTTTTGATACACCCTGTATACCGTAAATAAACAACTCATCTCTCTAGCTTTAATAAAAATCATCATTAATCCATTAAAATTCCCGCATATATTAACTATTTTAACAACTTCTACTATACAACATTACATAAAGCCACCAATTTACCTTTAAAACATCAACGATTGTGTGCATAAACATTACCTACCACAAGATGCATATAGTCCAAGAACGATACGTCGTAAATATTTACGACATGCATTGAATAAAACCCAAACTGACACTGAATAGACTTATAAATTCGTGTTTACGTTTCAATTTATATCCACCTCGCGGTTAAGTTAATTACGATACCCATTTAACATTAAGGTATTTACGTCGGCCTAATAGCCCCTCGTGCGTACATAGCCTCTATAGATACCGAGCCATTGTGGAAGCAAATGCTAAAGGTAATAAAAAATCTGTTTAAATACCACAAGAACGAAGATAAAACATAAAACTTACCTGTTATAACTCGTAAAGTTGCGCACGCATGAATATATTATAGAATAGGGATTGCAATAGCTAGTACATGTTTTATGAAACGTTTTCTGTAAGGACTTGTTGAAAAAAATCTATAGTGAAATGAGTATTTTACTTCCCATAATCCTACGATTTACATTTAAATCGACTCATATTAATTTGAATAAAATCCTTTTAGATGTGGAGTTTGTATGAATAATACTTGATTATAAATTTAACCGTTCCATAATGTCAGCTGTAAATAATATTTATATAACATGAAATGCATAATATAAACATATTTGAAACCACAATGTCCCACGCAGATATAAAAAAGGCTATAAAATTATACAGTGCAAAAAAAAAAATTGTGGAATGCTCGGACTAAAAATGTACATTTATATTACTGCTTTTGTGGCTAAATCAAATTTCTTGCAAATAAAAACTACTTTGAGACATACAACTGTAAACTCTTATCAAAAGTTCCACCATTTCATATTCATCATAAAAACAACGTACAAAATATATTTTTTTTCTTCAGATAGCCATATTCTGTTATTTGCTAAATAGTTCTGTTGAATCTTTCGATTGCAGTGGTGATCTTTTTTTTGGGTAGAAACTCAATAAAAACTCGTTTTGACAGTTCAACATCTTTATTAATCTAAGATTTTGTTTGTGTTTTATACCCTGTGGAGTCATCTATCGGTGATTTTGGGAACGAAGACTCTCACAGACGCACTGTACATGCGCACAGAAACAGTAGTGTTTTACGTGGTTTTACCATTACTCAAGTATTTAGAACAAAAAAACGATGTAGCCATGTTTATGTGTATTCTGTCAATAAATCGTTGTTAACGTGTCCATTTTTACATACACACATCTTTAAGAACCAACGAGTGAAAAGGTAAAAAGTATCAATTACATATACAATCATCTTCTAAATATTCTGTCTCCCTTTTGCAAAAACAACAACCACAAAATACAAAATATTATCTCGTAATTTTAAATTAAAGTAAACTTTTTTAAACCAATTTTTTATATACCCATATAACGAACACAAAGCATTTTTAAATTTTGGTATCGTAAGAATATAACATTTTTATTTAATATTAAACACAATATGAAGCTATTTAGGTTGCTATTTAGTGAAATACACCCCAATGATCAAAATCATGTTTAAAATATATCTTCCCTGCGGCATATATGACACAAACATTGTGACACACAACAAGGAATTATTTATTAAGGAATATTTATACATGTTTGTATAATGAAAAGTTTTGCCACATACGTGAATCATTTGTTCATAGGTAGACTTGTTCCTCACCGTTTCTATGGTTGTGACCAGTATTGTCAGTTCAATATTTATATTTTTTTAATACATCAACATTTGAAAACTCAGTAGAAATCAGTAGACTGATAATAATTAAATAAATTTTCTAAATATTGAAGAATATTAATAAAAAATAGTTCCTTTGTTCTACCCAGAGGACCTTTCTTTTTAGTTATTATTAGTACCATCCCTAATGGCCAAATTTAAATTTCCCGCAATTATTCTTAGTAACTTCAACGTTGAAACATAAAATTACCTACCATTTTGTACTACATTATTAGTTATTTTAATGCCTTTACGTTGAATTCATTAACAATTGTGGCGGGAAATTTAAATTTTGGCTGTAAGGGATACTTTACCTACAGTAATAAAATGTTGTTTTGAACGGTATAACCAGGTATAACTAGAAAAAAGACGTCTACAAAGATGATTACTAAAAAAAGATCTTATATTTTATCAATACGTACACGGTTTAAGGGATTCAGGTTTTTCAGTAGATTTTATGACACTTTTCAGTCGTAGATCAGTAGATTGTAGTTGAAATCCGTAGATCCTGGTAAACTTATTGAAAAGTCAGTGCATAGCACTGTTTGTGGCACAATTCACCAAACAGTCAAACTCATCAAGGTCATACAAAAGCCTATATGTAATTATTTTATTTTAAACCATGGGAGGAAAGTGCTCTATTGCAGGCCACGGGTAAATATTACAAACCGAGCCGAAAGGGCGGAAAGTAAGTGACATTGACATGATGAAACTGTACATCTTATAATATGTTACATTATTGATAGATGACATTAGTACATTCGACCCAGTCTGAGACCATTTATGAGATAATTGTTAAATTATTAAGTATTAAATTTCAATTAAACTATTTAGTGCTTTCCATTCACCGTCTATCACTCCTACTCTGCTACTACTCTACTTTACTCTTGACCTACACAATTTAAAACCAATGTAACGCTTTTTGTGCTTTTAAATTGTAAAGAGAGGCGGGAAAGGAACCTAACCTAGAAATCAGATTTTGATGTAAACAACAAACCGTGACCACAAGGAAATCTTACTTCAAAATGTCAAAAAAATCTTACAACGATTATAATAGTAATATTTAATTTGCAATCATTTAATTTACCAAAGCAAAAAAGAAATATTTTTCCACAAATAATTTTAAGAAATCGCTGTAGCTTTCTAACCTTGTCATAAATGGCGTGTAGAACACCAAACACTAGAAAATCATCCCGCTCTATCTATAACACTCAAACTCTACACTGCTCTCCCACTTAAATCTTTTCCATCTAATAATAATGTAAGATATAACTTTCGCAAAGCCGACTTCCCTTCTTTATACTCCGCACTGACGTCCGCGGACTGGTCCTTTCTTGAATGTCACTCTGACGTGAACGACGCAGTGTCTTCATTTTACGATGCTTTCTTATGTATCGTTGACCAACATGGTACCGTTATATAAAAGTTCGAGCCGTCGTTTTCCTCCATGGTTCAATAATGGTATCAGGCAGAACCTGAAAATGAAAGATTTCTACTTCAGGAAATGGAAGCGCACGAGACTCTCGTCTTATCGAGATGAATTTGCCAGACTTCGTACCCTTGTTAAATCACAGATTACAACAGCTTATAAAGACTATGTAAGGCATATGGAGAATAACATTTCCATGAATCCCAGGTCCTTCTGGCAGTTTATTAATGCTAAGCGTCGGTCCTCTAGAATTCCAGGATGTCTGTCATTTGACGATGTATCTTTTGATAACCCAGCGGATATTGTAGAGAAATTTGCTGATATTTTCTCTTCGGTGTATTCCGGTAATACTGTTTCTCCTACTACCATGCCTGCTCAGGCTCCGGACATGGATTCATCTTACATCGGATGAAGTTTTAGGTGCTATCAAAAAACTTAAACCTACCTTTACTTGTGGACACGATGGCCTTCCATCCTTTTTGGTCCGTGATTGTGCGTCAGTTCTTTGTGAACCTCTTGCTGTTTTGTTTAACCTAGCTTTACGTACTGAAACGTTTCCACACTCTTGGAAGATATGTAGAATTAGTCCAATTCTTAAGAAGGGCGATCGCTCTGACATGAAAAATTATAGGCCGATAAGTATACTACCCAACTTTGCTAAAGTCTTCGAAATTTTACTATATGACAAATTATACAGCTGCGTCAAACCATATCTTTCACTTAATCAACATGGTTTTATTCCTAATAGATCTACCATTTCCAACTTGGTGGAAATTACTCAGTTCATTAGCGAAAATCTTGATAATCGTACTCAGGTCGATGTAATTTACACTGACTTTAGCAAAGCGTTTGATACATTAGATCACAACGTCCTAATTTACAAGCTTAACTCCCTCGGCTTCTCGCCTAATGTAATTTCGTTCTTTAAGTCATATCTTCAAGATCGCTCTAGTTTTATTTATTACAATGGATTTTGTTCTGACGCTTTTACTCCAAGCGCGGGTGTGCCTCAAGGTTCAACGCTGGGTCCATTGCTCTTTAATATTTACATCAATGACTTACTTCATCTGTTGGACTGTAAAGTATTAGCATATGCTGACGATATTAAGATTTTTAGTGCCATTAATTCAGAGGCTGACTGCTTTCACCTGCAGAAAAATTTATCCACTCTAAGTGAGTGGTGCTTGAGCAATGGACTCCATTTGAACATCAATAAGTGTGCCGTACTCTCTTTTTCTAAGAGTGCCAACCCAATCTCATTTAATTACTCTGTGCGTGGTGTTGAAATTGCTAGAGTAACTCACTTTTCTGACCTCGGTATACTTTTTGATAATTATTTGTCTTTTAGCATGCATATCACCAATCTATTCTCTTCTGCGTCTAAACTGCTGGGATTTGTGATCCGATCTTGTCGATTTTTTAACAATGTTAAAGCTATAAAATTACTCTTTTTTACTCTAGTCCGTTCTAAACTTGACTATGGCTCGCTGGTTTGGTATCCATATTACATCTATCAGCGACTAATGTTGGAGAGAGTGCAGAAGAGGTTCCTGAAGTTTTTGTCTTTTAAAGTCGATCACATTTATCCACCTCGTGGTGTCAATTACGATGATCTTCTAGTTAAACACGGTTTCACTTCCTTATCCCAACGTCGAGATGAATTTAGTGCCAAATTCTTAGTTAAATTAATGAATGGAATTGTGGATTCTCCATCTCTTTTATCTCAGGTGGCTTTGATCGTGCCTCGTTATAATACCAGATCCGCAGACACTTTTCTAGTTCCCCGAGCGCGCACAAACGTTCTTGTTAAGGCACCACTAACGCACATGTGTAGAAATGTCAATAGAACTGACTCAGATCCCTTTCGGTTCGCTTAAGTGTTTTTTCTTTAATTATGATTAGACATAAATTTGTAATTTTTAATATGTTGTAATGTACTGTTTCTTTTTACCTATGTATCTATGTTTTACTCATATTTTTATTGTCATATTAACCTTTTATTATTTTATTATGTCCTGTAATTGGATTACCAAGATCTGTTGGACATTAAACATTATTATTATTATTATTATTATTATTATTATTATTATTATTATTATTAAAATAAGTTAGTGCATAAGGGGAAAAGGGGAGGTAAAACTGAGTACATTGGGAGTTTCGTGCTCCTTATCAAAGGAACGCTTAAATTGCAGTTAGAGTACACCAGAAGTACTACCGAACTGCTTTTATGAGTGAATTGAAAGCACTATTTTAAAACACTAACTTGACAGTTCTCAAAAAATATTTGACAGATTAAGCCTACTATCTATCATGTCACTCACAGGTATGTCTATTATTTTTAGACATTCAGTTAAAATTGGACTGGCTGGGAAAAAAATAGTATTCAAACCACGTAAGGGAAGTGCTATTGCAGGCCTTGGACAATTATAAGCCTGCAATAGAGTACTTTCCTCTCTTGATTTGGAAATTACTAATGATATGTGTCATATTCGCACTCTGATTTCAAAGACTTCAAATGCACAAAACTATATTTTTCAAATGACGTACTATATGTAACTCTTTAGAAATCGTCCCAATTTGATTTCATATTTTATCACGTATATACAGATAAACTTGCCAAAAAAAATATACTGTTTGCATAGCTTCCGTTTATTTCGTTCTACTTACATACATTCTCTCTCAAATCGAGACAATTCCTTCATCATTACCCTACGCTAACACGAATAATATATAGATTATCCGCTAGATTATTCCGATATGGATAAACGGGTCTTTTCCATTTTCTCCTCCCTATTCTTTCTTCCGACCGCTCAACTATTATAATGCGTACATACTCACAACAGCCTAAGCATTGTACTCTTTCTCTATATGGTCCGGTTGACAATTTGAATTTGTTAACTAAAGTCGTATATTTTCGATATAAATTGCGCCCGGTGTAGAATATACTCTATATATGGATTTTATTGACCGTTGGATACGGCCGGACGCCAGGTATGTACTTATTTATTAGTTGAGTAAATATTTTCTCTCGTGTAGATGTTTTCGCTCGGACGAGTTCCTTCTCTTTAGGTATACACACGCATATACATATTCCGAGGGCGGATCAACGGGGGCGGTGGTAGCTTCCATATACGGGCAAAGGCTTGCCGTACCAGAAGGTCGATACTAATACACGCATAAGATACATGTACGAGTAGGTATATACATACAAATACGATGCGATGCGAAAAATAGTTACATTTGCATCAGGCTTACAATTTTTATTTAATTAAAAAAAAATTACAGAACCGAACATTAATTCTGAAAATATTCACTTATTTTTCATGATAAAGCGACACCCAAAATGAGAAGTAATTACATACATATTATGTCGTCATCACAATGTCGGCGTAGAGTACACTTTATTTCAGGATTCGTAAATATCATGATATATTTTAAAATATACAAAATATCAGATATTTATTGATATACAAGGTGATTCTCAATATATGCGACAAACTTTAAGCGCTGATTCCTGAGGTTATTTTGATCATAAAAGTTCTTAAGAACATATGTCCAAAATCGCTTAGTTCTAAAGTTGTATAATGTTTAATAGTAAGTTAACATAATTAATGTTTTTATTATAAATTAACAAAATAATTAGTAAAACAAAATTAACTTATACTAGCTGTTGCAAATGACCGCCCCCAACTGCAATACAAGCTTCTATCCTCCGTCGTATTGACTGGCGAGTCCGTTCTAAAATACCAGGGGTATTTCGAATTGTTTGAAAAGCTGCGATAATACGATTTCTCAGTTCATCGACATTTTCAATGGGAGTCGTATAAACTAATGATTTAAGGTGACCCCAGAGAAAGAAATCCAAAGAATTTAACTCTGGAGGCCGAGGAAGCCACGGTTGTGGACTTTCCCATCCTATCCACCGATCTCGATACGTATTGTCCAAAAACTCGCGAGCAACTAAACTAAAATGCGCTGGAGTACCGTCATAACTAAAATACATTTGTAATCTTAATTGCAACGGAACTTCTTCCAACAGTAGGGCTAGCTCCTCTTCAAGAAAATTGCGATATACCTCGCCATTTCACCGCATCGGTAAAAAATGTGGACCTATCAAGTGATCTCCAACAATGCCGGCCCACACATTGACAGAGAATTGATGTTGATGACGGGCATTCACTAGTTCGTGCGGATTTTCTTCGGTCCATATGTGATTAGTATGAAGATTAATAATCGCGTTTCTAGAGAAAGTAGCCTCGTCGGTGAAGAATATTTGAGCCAAATAGTCAGGATTTTGTGCGACTTTGTGTTACATCCATTGACAAAAAGCCACTCTTTGCGGAAAATCTGCCGGCAAAAATGCCTGCACTCGTTGAATGTGATATGGATACAACAGTTGATCCTTCAATATTCTCCAAATTGTGGCCTGACTAAAGTCTAAAGCAAACGCAATTTTTCTGGTGCTTGTAGTAGGATGTTCCTCAATTTCATTTAGTACCATTTCTTCAACTTGTGGAGTTCTCACTGTAGATGGGTGCCCGTTATCAGTCGTCCGTTTTTTAAAATTTCCCGTTTCACTAAGACGTTGGTGAAGACGGGCAAATATTGAATGATGCGGGATGATACGGTTCGGGTATCGTTCTTCATAAAAACGTCTAGCGGCACGCGAATTTCCATTGGCAAGACCGCAAACAAAATGCATATGACACATCTCAGCATTCGTGTAATTAATTTTAGAAAACAGAAACTGGCAATAATCTGAATGAATACTCTGACAACTATTGACAAATATTGAAATGACAAATAAACAATTCCCTCTCAACACAATAGTTTTTGAAGAACTAACTGTGATATTATATCGTGTTAGTCATAGTTCATAATTTATTATTAAACATTCAATAACTTTTAAACCAAACCGCTTTTGACATATACTAATATGAACTTTTATGATCAAAATAACCTCAGGAATCGGCTCTTAAAGTTTATCGCATATATTGAGAATCACCCTGTATATCCGATATACATCAAATTGGGATATTTATCTGCTTTAAATTATTTTTTTTTAATATATAGTTAAAGAGGTGGCGTCAAAAAAGCGCAAGAGTTTTTGGAATGTTGATATTTTCAAATCGAATTGTACTTTAGTGATAGAGAGCCACTGTAGGAATCAGCACTTCAGCTGTCGGGACATCTGACGCTGGGACACTCGGAAAGATGTAAAATTAATTAGCATCTCTATATAAACTGTTTTCTGAAATCTTAAAATTTGTAAATGATTAGTGAATGTAATATAGAACACGAATCCAACAGTTAGACAGCAAAATATAAGGACGCAGGACATCAGCGTATAATTTAAACTATAAAATTCGCGTAACAAACAGTCAGACTCGTTTTTAATAGGACCCCGTGAGTCAGCAGCCAAGCAAGGGCGCTTACAATATAAACCACAACTAATAGAAAGCTATAGGCTATAGCATGTAAATTACATACCTAAATGAATCAGTAAATAAATTTCTGAGTCAGATAAAAACTGTGTATGTATGCAGATTACTCTTAATAAGTTATCGTTTCTGAGAGCATTCTGAGAGCGTGTTTCCCGAGCTCGAAAGCGATAACCTATGCAGATGAATAAATTAATTAAGGCTGATCGCTTTCATTAAAGTTAGTATGCGTGTAACTGTTCCGAACTCATCAGCAATTAAAAAATCCGATTTTACTCTTTTAAACATATAAAACGTAAAAATAGAGCGTTTGCTATCTTTACAACCTTTTTTTGCGTACCTTCTCACTTTATGAACAAAAATTACCTACTTGAAAATATATTATTATGTATATTCCTAGAATATTCTTCAATATTACATTGCACGCAATTATTAACTTGCTAAATCCGAGCGCTGACTACTCTAGGAAACGCCCCGGTTATTTGCACTTAAAAACAAAATATTAAACCCATGTTTTATAACTTGGTTGGGTTATTTAATAATGTAATTAAAATCTACATAAATCAGGGAAGTTATGTCATTTCTATTTTAATTATATAATGAATTTCCTTATAGTGCCACTTTCACACTTAAATACATGCAGGTGTGACTTATAATGCAACCAGAATATTTTAAAGAATATACCAAACATGTCTAATAAATCATATTCACAATAGGTATATTACATTTCCTAAGATTGGGGCATCAAGAAATATACGTATTACTATTCTGTTATTATTTTATTCGTTATTGCTTCTCGTTATAAGTCTAATTTTACACGATTCATGGTGCTTATAAAAGTTAGAAATAAGCACTACTAGCGCCATCTATTATAATCTTTACAATATTACTCCTCTCTTTTTAATATAAATCACCTAAATATAGGCAACATATTTTACGTTACTTAAAGCAAAAAAGAAATTTATTTATTTCTCTTTTCTGTAAAAATTGTATATTTAACATATCAATACAAATGAAATAATTATTTTATGTTTTAAATATTAATATTTTAAATAAATTAATAGAAATTACCGGAATATAAATTGTACAATTTTTTTCGATTTTTTCCGACAGCTGTTTTGCGACCACCTGATTGGTCATGCCATCCCTACCTTCTTCAAATAACCGTCAGTCGATTTAAAATCCCGCCATAACGAATACTGAAATTCAAGCTTTATTAGTTTCAATTCTTTTTTAGTTTATTTGTGTGTTAGTTTGTTAATAATATAATATAAGTGAAAATTTAATAATGTCTTTCCCACGAGCGAAATTACAACGATTTAATGAAGTGTATAGTAAGTAGATTTTTCTTTTTTTGTATAATTTCTCATAGTCTTTTTTTACTACTTAATGTTACTTTTTAAGATTGCACGCCTTCTCCAGCAGACTATAATCCCAAAATTAAGAGTCGTGTTGCTGGTGCTATTATTTCAAATGCAGAAAGATTCATAGAAGCTAAGAGTCCTGCTGTATCCGATATCTCCGTGCATTCTTTAAATAGTACAACATGTTTCCGAACTGTAAGTTAATGAATATAAGATGCATGTCGAATGTGATATTAATCATTTTGTAAACCCTTCAGCCGACTTTACCGAAGAAAAAAAAGCAATTACCATCTTCACTTACGAAGGTAAAATCTGCAGATATATTTACCGAAGCGGACTCGAGCAATGAAGCTTTAAAGGAGAAACTGGTCGAGTGTAATAATAAAGACGCGTATATTAAAGAATTGACTGAACAAATCGAAGAAATGAAGACACAATTGAGCAAATTGCATTCGAAAAGAACGAGTTAGAACACGAAAAACTAAACTTTGATAACTTCCTCGAGCGACTACAGGATGAGCATAAAGTACAAATGGAGAATATGGAGATGAAACATCGGAAAGAAGAGATGTCTTTGAGAGAACGAATTGTTAATACTGATGTTAAATTAGACTTAATTTTAAAGGAGCGGGAGGAGTTACAAAGCAATAATTTGAAGAATAAATATGAAGAATTTATAAATAAAATTAAAGAAGAGCATAAATTAGAAGTGGAGAAACTTCAAATTGATCGTGCAAATGCAGGAACTGCTTTGAAAGAACAAATCATGGAAGTCAATAATGAAATGACGATCACCAAAAAAGATTGGCATAAACTGAGGCAGGAAAATCGAAGAGACATTGAAGAAACATTAAAGAACATCAGCGAGTTTCAAAGCTTAAACGATACATTGATAAAAACCTACAATGAAGAACTTAAGGTTAAAGAGGAAATCATCGCAGAGAATCTCAGGTAAGCAGTGATTTAAAGCAACAACTGAACCAATTGAAGGAAACCCACAAGAAAGAAATCGATGAGCTGCAATTGAAACACAAGCTTGAAATTGAGGATATTGAGTATGAAATGCTCAAAACAATAACAGAACTACAAAACAAATTGGAATCTGAAAAGAAATCAATGGAATCAATGTACAAAACTCAAATATCTAATTTGGAAAACACCCGCAAACAAATGGAGGAAAAATTTGAATCACAAACAAGAGAAATCGCAGAAAATAATAGAATATCTGAAGAGAAATGTATTTGTATCCAGAATGAATGGAAAGCAAAATTGGAAGAGCAAAGAGAAAACTTAGAAAAAGTACTGGATGATTGCAAGGAGTTGCATGAGTTTGATTTGACACAATGTAAAATCGAACAAGAACATCTAAAGGAAGAAATGAATGAGAGGATCTCAGAAGTGGAAAACACTTGGAAGATTAAACTCGATGCTCAAATAAAAGAATCCAGCGAGATACTGAAAGAATGCCAAGCGATCAGCGAATATAATATAATCCAGTGCGAAATAGAAAAGAACGATGTAAAAAATAAGCTGGCAGATACATTAGATGAACTTCAAAATTCCAGACAATCCCAAGAGAAATATTTATCTGAGAAAAACGCCATTGAAGCTTCATATGTCCAATTAAAAGCAAGTTATAATGAAGTTATTGCCAAATTAGAAAGCATGAGCAAGGAGCTAATTGAAGAGAAGGAATTACATAAAGAGGAGGTGCAAAAATTGCTCGCTGAAAAGCACACATTTGATATAACGATAACAAAAACTCGTAAAACCGTTGAAGCCCTCACGAAACGACTATTCGACTCTGACAGGGATGTCGAACAGCTAAAATCAGAACTCGAGCTCTGCGAGAAATCGAAATTACAAGTCGAAGCTAAATGCAATGTATTATTGCAAGAACTGGAGACGACAGCGAAACTCCGCGAGGACATGGAATTGCAGTGCGAATCGAATGTTAAGCAATGGGAAGTTAAAATACTGGATATGGGAAAACGGCTTACAGATAAAGTAGATCTATATAGGAAGAAAATTGAAGATTCCCGTACGGAGAATAACAGGGAAATAGAGTCGAGAAATGAGGAAATTGGTGAAATCATGAAACAATTGCACCAGCAACAGATTTTAAATTCTGAGGCGCAAAGTCTGATCTCGAAGGTATCTTTGGCGTTAGAAGAATATGAAACACGCAACGGGGAACTGGAGGATAAGATTTCTTCATTATCGGAGGAGTTGGAAAGTGCGAAGAAGAAAGTTACTGAAACGGAAGAAAGTAATAAGGCGCTTCGTGAACAGTTACAGGATCAAATCGTTTTTAGTGGTAAACTTGAAGAGAAACTCGCAGAAGCTGAATCGAAGAATGAAGAAATTCACACGTTGGTTAAACAAATGAATCATCTGCAGGAGAAGAGCGATTCGTATTATAAATACTGCGATTATTATAAATGCAAAACCATGGAATACGAAAAGGAGATCGAGGAATTGAATGTGATACAAAAGAACTACATCGATCAGAGCGGGAAATACGATGAGCTTCTTCAGAAATTCGAAGCTCTTCAAACGAAAGAATGCAGAATTAGTAAAAACGGTAATTTCTTGATTATAACATTAATTTTATTTATAAAATAAGCATGAATAGATTACGTGGTCCAAAGCTTGACAAATTTCCTATTTCTCCAACCCTCTTTGAATTATATTTATTCATTTCTCTTTCGCTCCTGCTATTCTTAAAACTTCCACTACTTGATGGCATTTGACACCTTTGGCTCTCGAAGTAGATGTTGTAAAGTTCTTTCCCAGACACCTTCTGACTTTTTCCATCCCCAAAGGTATAAATTTCTTTCTCATGCATCCAATTTTCTTCCACCTTTTATCATTTATTGAAGTTTCGCATCAAAACAGTTTTACACTACAATGTTCTAAATGCCTAGTTACTAGCATTGTCAATAACATTATTGTTATTGACAATGCTTACGCACATTAATCCTTCCTTTACTCTTTTCTTTATTGCTCTTCACACAAAATTATATCTATCCACTCCTTAATAGTTCAAGGCTTCTGTCCCTTTGATTTCTGCATTCACTCTCATCTTCTTTGTCTTTAGCTCTTGGCGTTCTTTGAATTCCTAGATATTATGGCATATATTGGCATTTTATGTGTTGCTCAACCTTTTGGATCAAATGCCCACCCTATCTGGTCCGATTCTTAATTTACTCACTTTAATTTTTAGTAACATATGTATTTATTAACTGGGATAACAATTTCTTGTGTAATTTCGCAATATTTTTCTTTTATTATTATTTGGGAATACCGGTTTTTATGGTAGAATTAATTCATAATTTTTACATATCGGAAACTTGTATTTTTACTGTTTTTCAAAATTTCTCTCCTTAATTTAGACATTAAGTTAACATATGGACGAACAAATAACGTTAAAATGTATAAATTATGATAAGCAATTAAGTGTGCGAAATTTTGGGAAAAAAATTTTGAAAAAAGAACAACACAAGTTTCCGAAACGTATTCTACCATAAAAACCGACATTCCCAAATAAGACCATTGTGAAATTTAAATTTTAAGAGTTTTTTTTATTGCATAATAATCTCTGGAATAATATTAATTCGGTTTAGGCTGAATGTTGATAAGGCATAAGAAGCAAAGTAACATTTATTACTTCTGATTTTAATTAAATATGCAAAAAATAACATCTTGGGAAATTAAATACACATTTACTGCATTTTTAACGTAACAGAAATGTTACAATTGAATATGAAATGTAAAGTTTTTAATGAAACTTCTATGATCTTTGCAAAGTTGCATAATAATTATTGGTTCAATTTCCAGACACAGCGGCTGAAATGTATTACTAATTTTCATCCAAAATTCTTCCAAACTGTATCCTTCAAATAAAAGTTTTGCTTCATTATTTATCTGCTTTCAAGTATACATATTAACATTTTATAATTCTGACATAAAGGCTATCAAAAAAAAAAAAAACATTAAAGAAAGGTATAGATAGTTTTAAGCTTCATATGTTAAGGTTAGATACACATATATAGGATGTTTTAAAACGTCGTGCCAGACCTAACTTATATTTTTTTGATTTCCATTTCAAAAAAATATAAATAGCTACATATAAGCTATACTTTTTTTTTCGTTTTTAATTTCTGTTTACTTTTGCAAACCTCTTCATATGGGGTTTGCCATATCTATTAAGAGTGTTTAAAAAGTTATGGACAGTTTTATGTAAATTTAACAAGAGAAATATTTCTTGTTACAAGGTGAGTCAAAACCCGGATTCATAACTTTCTCATTAAACTTAAATGGAAGACCCTATATTTTTTATGATGTTTCGATGTATATTTATCGGCTCTTTGATTTTTGTTAACCGTTTCCCTATACTTAACTCTTTGGTTTTCATAGTTATTTCAAATTAAAAATGAAAAGTTGTTTATGCTGTATTATTTAATGTTTATTGCTGGATAAACCGGAGTTAAATTTATTACATTTCTATATTTAAACTTTAATTTTATCAGCTAGCAGTAGCATACTGATGCAAAGCTATGACTATTGCAATCATTGAATTATTTTTCTGATTTAAACTTTATACATCCGAAAATATTATTCAAACAAACTATTGCTAACTGCACAAATGCATTTATTCTGAGCAGAAACTCCTTTGATGGTGCCTCAGAAAGTCCTTCAGCTTGATCTTCATTTCGAATTTTTTTCTCAGCATCCATCACAACGTATAATATATCAAATTATTGAATTATTGGGAAATGTCTAAGATATTATATTAATTCAACCGGCTTTAGTTTGCATGCAATGACCAATAATCCAATAGATAGATAGATCAACATATATTGTCATGCGATCCAAAGGTATCGACATTGTCAGTGTGAACAATAACGAATACAATACAAATAGTTGTGGCAATATGGCTAATAAAGTTAAATGTAAATCTAAATTACCACTACGCACTAATTATTGCGAGTACACGCAGCGGTCCAGAAAAGTTGGCGTAGCCTTTTTTTTTTTAATTTTAGCATTGGAAATCGACGTGTGTTAAAAGCCTCGTTCCCATTGTCAAAGGGCCACGCTGAGTCAGAGAAAATTACCTTATAGTTCTTGACTTTTTTACTATCTCCCTGTTCTAAAATTAAGGGTTGTATCATTGTTTTATAATGCTCCTTAAATATTTCACACACGAAGCTTGAATATGTTTAATAACAATTATCATTTTGATCTTGAAACAGTTTTCATTAAATCTTATATTTCATTCGTTTTTACATATCATTCTAATAACGTTATTATTTTAATCAGGTGGAGGCACAAGAATCTCTGATAGGACCATTCCGAGACCAACTAGAAGCCTACGAGTTGGAACGATCAGCTCTAATAAGCCAAAAACACGACGCCGAAAACGAAGCCAGAATGATGGGAATGAAATACGCGCAGATTCTAGGTCATCAAAATCAGAAACAGAAGATCAAGCATTTGGTGGATCTGAAGCGCAAGAACTGCGAATTAATGGAGGTGAAAGAAATAAATTGCGTCCGATTATATTAAATATAAATACACGCGTTTAATTTTAAATTTGCAGATTAAGGCCAGCTTGGAAACGAAACTACGCGGTCACACCAAAACCATCGAAAAATTGAAGAAGGAACTAGCGAGCCTCACGAAAACGCCGAAGAAACAAAATATCGTCGACAAGGAAAACGTGAACAGCCCGAATCGCTCTTTGAATAACAGCCACGTGTTGAGCCCCCTGAAAGAAAGAAATGGGAGTTAAAATATATATTTTTTTTAATTTTAATTATTTTTATGAATGTTATTATTTATTGATTTAAACCTAGCACATTTTTGCCATTAATTTATTGTTATTTAAGATTGATAATCGCTGGTGAAGCTTTTTTATATTATCGGAATCGCAAAATTGCTAAATTTACTTAGAGTGCCAAAATATGCCATTTTAAAAATGATTCTTTTTTTGATTTTGTGTCTGATTTTTATCCGTATTTATTCATGTATCAGATAACTCAGCTAAATTGTAACATTGTTAACGATAAGACTGAATTTGCTTTTTTTAATGTAATAATAAAAAGAAATATTTTTATACAATTATCAAGCCAAATATTCGTTTTTAAGATCTCCAAGATTCTTCATTTTATTTAAAATCGATTGATCACTTTATTATTTTATTTTTATTATATGAATTACTATGTTTTTAAATAAATGAACTTTGAGACGTCTAATTTTAAATTTTATCAAACATATCCCCATATTATTCACAATTTAAATATTATTTTACCGGCGCCTCCGCCAAAAAACTATTCTACAAAATATTGTCCCAGAAAATATACGAAAAAGATTTTTTTCTCAAAAACTTCATTTATTCGTTTCGTATGAATTTATTCACTATTTCAAATGTGCAGAAATTAATCCGTATGATTTCTAATGCGGCTTTTCATCCATACCGTTAAAATACTAGTAACCAAATGGTACAGATCAATTCCATTCAACAAAACTGAATGTTGTTGTATTATTGGAATTAATAACAATAGCATTTATTGATTATTACATCAAAAAGATTATTATTATAAAAAATCTTCCTGCAACCTACAATAGAAATGAAATTAACAAAATGTAACTTAAAATAATAAAAAAAGTAACGTAACAACATGAAAATGAATGCACGAAAATAAATTATGATAAATACTCGATAAAAAAATGAAAGAGAATGCTATACGTAAGGACAATTTGGCATTTGTTATAAACTTGAGGAAGTCAGAATCGAGAATAACAAAGTCACAACCGAGAACGACATTTCCTGAAGAACGTCACCGTAGGCACCAGTACACGCACAACAGATCCAGCAGATTGTAAAAAACACCACTGGCCAAATTTCACTGTTCCTCCAGGACTTTAAAGAACATGCTACTTGAAATACTTTTACCAAGTATCCTAACTTCTCAACTGTTATATATTGCGTAAATATTACAGAACTAAATGACAGAGAATATCTTAAATATAACTTAACTCCGAAAGCAGCTTCCCCCTTGGCAAAATTTAAATTTCCCACAATTATTCTTAGTAACTTCAACATTGAAACACGAAATTACCAATGGTTTTGTATTAGATTACTAGTTATTTTGATGTCTTTATGTTGAAGTTACTGAAAAATAATTGTGGGCAATTTAAATTTTGCCAATTTTCTATCTTAATGTAGCAGAAAGTGTTGAAAGTTTATGTAACTAATAGCAGTTCAATAAAATTGCATGACTTTTTCATATTAACTCTAAGAAATTGTATAGTTGCAATATTTATGACTTCTGTTATTGTTGAGTTATGATTTTGTTTGACATTTTCGTTTGTTTACATAGGAACCAGTATATTTTTTTGTTTTCTGGTTTGACAGTGACATAACCCATAATTTGATTACATTTTGATAATCCGAAAATTGCTCATGACGTCTTAATGTCTTAAATGACGTAGCAAATCGTCTCTTAATGTAAATGACCTATATATATCTAGATAATTAAACTTTCTAATTAACACAATAAATAAAAGTATCCAATCTTCAAAGACCAAAGTAATGCCTGAAACTAAAAAAGAAATATTCTTGAACATTTGCTAATAGACGAAGAGTAAGCAGGGTTGCCAGATTGGGCTACTAATTTAGGCTATCTGCAGAAATATGTTGACTATTCTTTTTTAATTCTTTGTACAAATAACTATAATTTAAGGATTCAGCGCAGAAACATAATTAAACCATTCCATTTTTTCAAGAAACTCATGGAATCGAAAATATTCCATGAGTATTATATATATTGCATAATTTTTTAATACGATTTTATTACTGTATTTCTAAAACTATAATTATTTACTCACACAAAATCAATGTGCATCATACTGAAAAATATATTCCCCATCAACTTTAGATTAGGCTGACAATGAATGTGTTTGAAACAATTTATAGAAGCACTTACTACTGTAAATGGGAATTTTCAATGCTGTTTAAATGAATACTCAAATAAGTCTTTCGTATGTACTTAGTAGTCCTGTTAAAGTTTTTTTTTTATTACTTTAACTTAAACTAGTTATTTAATTACTCCATTTTAAATTTGCTTATTTATATATGGGGTGAAATAAAAACAACAGAATTTGGATGTGTGTCTATATATTTATATATTTCAATGAAGCCACAAAAATCATACAAGAAAAAATATTTCCAGTTATAATCGAACATTACAATTTTTTAATATCGGTTAAATATTACTAAAAGTAATTTATTACTGCGCATAGATAATATCTTTAATAAAGGGAATTTGATAATAAACATGTCGAACAACATTACATCGTACATCTACACATAAATCGGGAGATAATCTCTTTGGATGATGAGTATTTTTCGTGTCTTGTGGATAATCTCTTTATATTTTATAATTAGCTCATCGGCAAGGGTTCATATACACGTCTTCAATACGAAGCGTTATTATAAAAAATCTCGTAAAAAACATAATCTACTTATAATGAGTATACTAATTCGATTATTCTTAACAAATAAATTATTAAAAATATATTTTACATTTCCTTAATTTTCTTTTTTTAGACATCTAAAGTTCATTATATTATATACATAAAATATGAGAGATCAAAAATGTTCGTACGAGAGATACGTATTAGTATAGTAGAAAATTTGGCAAGTGTAAATGCAGTCTTTATAATGTTTAAATCAATCGAAAGAGGAGATAATATATAATATAATATCAAAAACGAAGGTCATTTAAAGGTAACTAAAGAGTATTTAGTATATCAAGATCTACGAATTAATATATCTACATAGTTATTAGTTGAAATTGAAAGATTAGTATAAAGAAAACTGTACAGGGTGTCCTATTGAAGACTGGATTTTGAATATAAACTGTATCATTCTAGAAAAAAATCCTGTAAACAAAAAATTTATAAAATTCAACGTTGCATAACCTAACTTTTGTAAAATAGCATATCTTATTTGTGACAAAATAGTGACTTATCTGATGCTTTGATCGATTTTTAATTCAAACATATAAATGAAAATATTAAAACTGTTTTCTATCAATCAGTTATATTTAGTAAATATCTGTTTATACAACACATGTCTACCAATAATTCCAATGACATTATTTTTCACCTGAAGATGATCAATAGTTTATCGAAACATGTTGTTAAAAAAAGATATTTACTAAATATGAGTGATTGAATAGAACAGTTTATATATTTTCATTTATATCATCAGTATCAACACTAGATATTAAAGTTACGAGATCCTAAGCAGAATATGATAATGGCGCTAATATTAATAATTTAAAACTTACATTCGAAGCATTCTGTATAGTTGAAAATAGTTTCTAAGTGAAATGTCAAACATCAATATAAATATAAGACAGATAGCTAGGATGAATGACATTATTTTTCACCTGAAGATGATCAATAGTTTATCGAAACATGTTGTTAAAAAAAGATATTTACTAAATATGAGTGATTGAATAGAACAGTTTATATATTTTCATTTATATCATCAGTATCAACACTAGATATTAAAGTTACGAGATCCTAAGCAGAATATGATAATGGCGCTAATATTAATAATTTAAAACTTACATTCGAAGCATTCTGTATAGTTGAAAATAGTTTCTAAGTGAAATGTCAAACATCAATATAAATATAAGACAGATAGCTAGGATGAATGACATTATTTTCACCTGAAGATGATCAATAGTTATCGAAACATGTTGTTAAAAAAAGATATTTACTAAATAATGAGTGATTGAATAGAAAGTTTATATTATTTTCATTTATATCATCAGTATCAACACTAGATATTAAAGTTACGAGATCCTAAGCAGAATATGATAATGGCGCTAATATTAATAATTTAAAACTTACATTCGAAGCATTCTGTATAGTTGAAAATAGTTTCTAAGTGAAATGTCAAACATCAATATAAATATAAGACAGATAGCTAGGATGAATGACATTATTTTTCACCTGAAGATGATCAATAGTTTATCGAAACATGTTGTTAAAAAAAGATATTTACTAAATATGAGTGATTGAATAGAACAGTTTATATATTTTCATTTATATCATCAGTATCAACACTAGATATTAAAGTTACGAGATCCTAAGCAGAATATGATAATGGCGCTAATATTAATAATTTAAAACTTACATTCGAAGCATTCTGTATAGTTGAAAATAGTTTCTAAGTGAAATGTCAAACATCAATATAAATATAAGACAGATAGCTAGGATGCTTCCTGGAATGGAAAATACTGGAAAAATATATGAAACTAGATAGAGTAAGAATACGAAATACAAAAAAAAAACAGAAAGAGGACTGCAGTGAAGTGAGATAAAATATAGACCAAGAAAAGTAAAACTAACTTTTGTAAGACATAATGAATTGAATTGGTAATTATAGTAATGTAAAATTCATTTGTATTTTATATAAAACTTTCATAAAAAAGATTTGTTTTCTTCTAAAATAAGAACAAATAGCTGCAATCAAGATCCAGTCTTCCATGGAACTGCCTGTGTTTATAAATATTATTTACCTATAATTAATACTACTAAAAGACTAAAACAGCTTACGTCGAAAACTAGGATTCGAAGTTTTGATACAAAAACTATCAGTACAAGTGTCACCTAAATTAATTTCAACAATGATATGTTTATACTAAACAAAATTATAAATCCAAAAAAGGTTAAATTACTACTAAATAATAAATTATTATTACGTTATAATTTAAATAATTAAAAATGGTTTGAGTATTTTATTAATAAGAAGACAAAATTTACGTCACGTTATATCTCTGCCTATATCACAATTTTAATATCCAAAATATAGCTGCCTTCGTCAAATTTTCAAATCTCAACTTCAGTCGTCATAAAAATATCCTCCATCTTCAATTTTCGTTTGAGTAATTTTCTTTCTATCAACCATTTGTAGGAAATGGAATCTTCTTATAAATAAAACTTTTTTTTTACACAAAACCATGAAATCGTAAAAATATCAGTTATATAATAGTAAATCTAATTATACAGCGACCACAAAAAAGTTCAATTATTCGAAAATTAATTCATAGAACAAATAAACACTTTCACTATTCGACACCAACTTTTTTACGGCACTGTATATTTAATGGTTTATTAATATAATAATAGACAATATCGATGTAATAATCACAATTAATAAGTACTAAAAAAATACGCGTTAAAGCAATAATTTAGTCGATTAAAACAGACGACTTTAGTTACTTTTAAATGTAAAATTTCTACATATTTATATATACAGTCTGCGCGAAAAGTTTTAAAACGCGACAATATCCACGCAAGCGAGTCGATTCAGATCTTTGTAAAATTGAAAATTTTGAAGACATTATCCGTTATAAAAACTATAAGCACCCACTGTGTATAATCATGACGTTTCAATAAACAAAATACAAAAATCAGTCATATCAAATTTTACAACTACATTGCGAATACAGACGATAAAGAGTTAATCGATAAGAGAAATAACATTAATCCAGCTGTCCGTAAGCGGTTAAATTCTTCTCTATCCAAAAATTACACTCGGAGTATTCAGATTCGGCCCTGACGTCTTGTTCGACTATCAAAACGTTTCGTCCGTTCAACGCCTTCTCGTCTATTTTGCCGTGCCAGACGTAGTGATAGAAGAGCTGTTGAATCGCGGTGAAATATCGCCGTTGTTCGGGTGTTTTCGGCTCATATCGGCCTAATATCGCGTCTACGTCGGAATCGATGTCCGCGATATTTTGAGGGCCCCTAGGCTGCGTTACCACGTAAAAGAAAGTGTTGTCAGTGCGATTATAGAAGTCGTACAGAGGGCATATGGTCCTCAAGTCGGAAATCATAGCTGTTAATCCTTTGTATGTTCTAGGGTACATGTCCAACACCTCTTCCGCCAACCTCAATTCCGATAAAATCGAATCTTTGACGTATTTTATCACCAGATCCTCCGTCCACGTGGTGTATTTATTTAAGAGTTTGTCCGTGGCGGCCGCATGCGCCGTGGCACCTAAGACCAATGGAACTTGCACCGTGTCCGATTCATAAAGAGATTCGTCTATCAAGATCTTCCCGTCTAATACCAGCCATTCGTGGCGTTTTCTGGGATCCTCGATTTTTTCCGGTAAATCTGGCTGAGCTTTCCGCCAAGTGTCGGGGATTGAAGACATCAACGCGCTAGCGTCGGCGTCTCTAAGGCAATTGTAATCGTTGACCGCGCACTGCATCGCGGCTAGGAATTCTTCGTTGTCTTTTTCGGATTCTCCTAAGGTTTTTGTGGGAAGATGGCGCCGCCGGAAGTGGCCCAGGCTCTGGCGAAGTTTTTCTTTCCTGGCATGGTTACTAAGGCAGTAACTAAAGTCGCACCTGTAAATCCAATCGAACGTTTGATGTAATTTAAGTAAAACATTTTTCTTTGGAGTCATTTGGATGTGATTGGTTTCTATTACATCAAGTAAACTTAAAGAAAGATATAATCTATTTTCTGACTGCACCCTCGATATATCATATTGTAACGAGCGCCAACTTTTAAAACTGGCGAATTCCGATAGGCGTCCCTAGATGGCGCTAGCATGGCGGAAGAAAGAACTACCTACGAGGAATGACAGAGGGCAGTACCGGGTCGAAGATTCGAGAATATTCTGGAAGGAATCTGGAAGGACGTTCTAGAAGGGGCTCGAACAATCTGGAGATTCGCGCCAGCTATAAATAGCGCGTCGGGTTGGCCAGGAGGCAGTCAGTCGATACGAGTTCGATAGTGCGGTTCGCGAAGTGAATTAGTACGTGTAATATAAATATCGGTGCAAATAAATCGTTTACATAAATAAAGACATTAGTGGTTAAGTGATTTAATTAATAAGCATTTTTTATAGATTTTAAATACCGTAATTGTGTTAATAGAATAAGTGAATTTAAATATATCGCCTGTGTGTTTTTCTAAAACCCCGACAACGTTTTAAAGAACAAACGTTACAATATAATCATCCATTTTTAAATTGACCGTTACCATTACCCATCTAGGACGTAGTTTATTAAGAAATGTATCAGGCAAAAGCAAACAAACAATGTAAGTTTGAATATGAATTATATCAATGTGAGAAACAAAGAAAGAGGTCCATTTTCTCACAAAATTCTTTAATAAAGGCTACCTGTTTCGTCCGTATATAGATATCCTCAGGCAAACTGAAGAAACTTCCAATGATAAGAATATTACATTAAAAAATGAAATGAACAATTAAAATAATAAATAAGTTATCTTTACAAAATTTTCCATTAAATAAAATAAGCTAAACTTAAAGTTAGTTAGGGGGTTTGTTCTTTGAGTTAGGGTGAGCACCTACACTCCAGGCACTTGAGCTAGGAACGTTAAAATTAATTTCTTTTTTAAATTTAAAATATTTGCAATTGCAGATCAGATAAAAATGGCTAGAAGTAACTAATAATAAACAGGTGCCATAATGGAAACCGGAAACGGCGGAGTATTTAAATATTGTACTTAAACAAAGCAGTAATAGGGCTATCTCTATCTGTCAGATTAATGAAATGTGCATGAAATTAATCCTTGTATCTCTTTCTGTGAGACAAGTGGAAGTTTTGCTTCTTTCTCAATAGCAATACTTGAGAGAAATAGTCAAATCAGTAGATTGTCTTTACTCATATGAAACATCAATGACGTTGGTTAAAACACTAAATAGACAGGGTGTACGTTTTAAAACAGAATAAATTAATTATTAAATAAACGGACTGTTATTACTTAAGAACTTATTTTGGAAATCTGAATAATAAAAAGTTGTCTGATTGGTGCATATGATCGTGAACCGTTCGCGAACTGCATGTTCGAACAAACCTTTTGTAACACCATTATTTTCACATTTGAATTACAAATGGGATCAATTTTCTGGGCTTAACTATGATCCACACGTTAATGGACGACAAATTAAAATTTTAAACATATCGTGAACCAGTAAAAGTCGGAACGTGTAATTTTCATAATTATGCAATAAAACTTGCATATGTGTATAAAAAAAGAACCTATATTCCATGAAAAAGTCGTTTTAATTTTAAAAAACAAGGCTATAAAAATTGTTATTGCATATGCATTTCAACAATGATTAATTACATGCACAGATTAAGTTATAAATAAGTATTTTATACACAAAAAGAATAGTAAATCAATTTAATTCAATGTATTAACTTCTAGCTGGCCTAAAGATGTATGTTTGAGTACGAAATCGGTGGGATGCTAATTTAATACAGAATTTGTGAAAAATACACCAACCGTTCTTTTCCTTATATATGACACATTCACATAGAGTCAATACCAATTATTTAAATACAGTAGTCTGCTTATGAATAGATTTTTTTACCACAGATGTTTCGGTCCATTTTTTAACTTGCAGTTTTAACATTGTATACAATGTATTGTTAGTATACAAGGTTATCTTTTCTTATAAATAGATCTTAAATATGTCTACATAAATTATTGATTGTTCCGGAAGAGTAAAAAATGATTTCCGAAAAGTAAATGCATGTGGATTGCACACCTTTGCAAAAATTTTATTCTGAACGTTACAAAACTAGCGTCATCCTTGACTATCTATCACACACCAACTGACCTAATTTATT